>JAAAKG020210173.1:0-22654 GCA_010014905.2 Druon quercuslanigerum | reverse complement strand
AATTATTATTTGAATATTGAGCATTTAAAACTTAAATTTAATTTGAATACATTTTTAATTAAAGTGAAAGACTTCAGACTGTACAATTGCAAACATTGGAATCATATATAGAACTCTCGTTTTGTATTCTTGGTTTTAGCAATTTATTTTCAAGACAATTTCTTGAAATTTCCCTATTTTTTTAATGTGTTTCTAATCAAAATAGATAAAAATAGAACTATCTGAAATTTGTAACTCATTAATTTAATATTTTCTTTATTTTTAAATGGGTTTGAAAAGTATAAATAAGAATTTGAACATTGCCAATATTTAAATAATTTACTTAAAATTGAAAATGGTTTGATTTTTTAAATAAAGTCTGAATATCCCGATGCACGTTCTTAGAATTCAAACTTTTTTTTCAATTTTCAAAGAAGTTCGGACTCGTTTAATTTTCAACGTTCCGTAGTAGAATTCTTTCTTTTTGAATATTTTCTATTAAAAATTACATTACATTGAAGGTATCTTTTTTGAATACTTTAATTATAAATGTTCATCATTGAATATTTTCATGCTTTGAACACTGAAAGTAACAATAAACTTATTTTTTTATGTTAGAAAAATTTTGTCTGATAAATTTTTATATAAATTGATCAGTTTTACATTCTCATCAGAGAAAATATTAGATTTGTGCGAAACTTGTCTTTCATTTTTTTTTATTTGAAAAACGTTACATTCTGAACACCCTACAATATTATCATAAAAACTTTTTTAATTTTTCTGGAAGACAGAAAAGTCAAATTTTGAATATACGAAAAATAATTTAAAGCTCCAATTTGCGGTCCATATATACAATATACGACATAAAATGAATGAAGAAAAGTTTATATTTATTAACCTAAAACAAACTTTATGCAGTAAAAATTATTCAAGATTTTGAATTTCCCGCCAATTTCTTGAACTCAGGAACTTTTGAAAGGCTTCAAGTCGAACGTTAGAAACTAAGTTAGTACTGAGAGATTATGTTGTTTACGTCGGTACTTATGCATGTATTTAGATTTGTGCTTTAAAATTGATTCTCATTTGCGTAGGGATAGTTTAGTTTTTAATTTGTCCGGTAGTTGCGCTGCGACTTCAGGTTTTGTGAACACGCCCTAACGCGATCGCCCAGCGAGTTGACGTTCTTGGTTCTCCGTGTGAAAAAAATGTTTTTCGTGCCGTAAAACCGTTAAGGATTCTTTGGAGACTTGGATATTTAGATTTTTATGGATTTGAAACTCGATTGACTGGGATTGCCTTTTATCTGTTATGCCTAAGATGCCTATAGATAAGAGCATTTGATTGTTTATCCCTGAAGAAATAAAGTTTCTGGATTAAAAATTCTTTTTCATAGGTAAAGTTGGCTGTTGGATTTTAAGACCCCACTCCTGAGTTCCCTTGCTCCTGTAGTTTCTTTCTTAATTTTTTTCCCCCAGATTTTCAGGTTTAAACGGTAAATTTCGGTCTTTCAATTATATCCGGGCACTCACCTTTTCTTCGTTCAATACATACGTATATCGCTTGACGTATGAAGGTATACGTATGGATCACGGAACATAACCGCCATTCGGCACGTGGCGCAATAAACTACCGCTCGCAAACTCACCACTGTCCTCGAAATAACTTTCCCATTTTCAGCTAGCTATACAATTCCCTGAAATATTAGAGATGATAAGTACCTAGATAATAATTTTAAGTAAGTACAGATCTCAGTATCGACAATAAGAATCGTTGAAACCTCGCCAAGTAAAATAAATTACAATAACAATTGTAGAGAGAAAACGAATATCTTCCAATCTAAGTACAACTTAAATTTTTTATGTTTGAAAACTAGAGACTAATAATCGATCGATCTAGACGAAATCCGAAGCTTACATGCACAAGGGAATATTCATTTCGAAGAATTTAAAAAAGTTTAACTTAATAGTTTGAACTTCTCTCATAAATCAGGCAAAAATGTTAAAATTGTTCTATATCTGCATAATCACCATCGTGTGCATCCCTCTCTGAAATACCAAGGAGACCTTATGGTTAAGGAGTTTATCTAAATATATTTTGGAAATATCGCCCTATCAGATAAAAACTTTGTGTTTAGAAAATCGATATAATTTTCCAAGTCGGATTGATGACCTAAGTCTCACGATTGGGAAAGAAACTCCTCTGATCACGGTGAACCTGCAAAATTGCATAGAATTTGTCCTTTCAGATCTAAAGGTACTTTCAGCCTTTAAAATCCACGAGTAACCACACTATTTATTGTAACCAAGAAGTCTGAAGAATACGAGAAACCTTCGACCATAATATTTAACTTGATCACCCAAATGAATTTAATAACCCGTTTTATCAGAAGAACAAATTCGACCCATGATTATAGTTTTCCACTTATCAGCCAACAAAGCCTTCAATTATGAAAATATACTCCGCCGGATGTGGTTTCAGCAATTTTTAGACGTGAGGGTCCTTGAAATTGTGATTTCGACATCCTCTAATCAGTTTTTTGAAGAGCGACAAGATACTCCTTATTTGCATCACTGGAATCCCTTCACTAAAATCTACACTCAAAAGAATTTTTCCACGAAAACTGAACTCTTTCCTCAAAAACTTTACAAAATAAATTGCTATCAACTGAAGTCAGGAGTCTATGAATTTCTTTCTTTCGTGAAGATACCACATAACATAACATACCATCTAAAAGTGCAAGGGTCTAGAACAGAACTCCTAAAAGCTTTATCAAGGAAAACCAACTTTAAACTGATTAGCATACTAATTGAAGCTAGGAGTATGACAGAAAGGGTATTAATAAATTAGCTAACTAGCAACGATCTTCTTTCAATAGGAATTGAAACAAGCATGTGGAATCGTAGCAGACAAACTCTGGAACGAAGCACATTTACTGGATTTAGTGGAGGAACTGCATTAGTGCCAATATTATCGAGCAATAGAACTAAATAGGTTAGACTTAAATGTGGATAAGTGGAGGGTTATGGTGTTCAGAAAAGGAGGTCGGAGAGGTAAGGGAGGGGAGTGGAAGTGGAAGGGTGAAGCGGTACAGGAGGTGAAAGACTTTGTGTACTTGGGCTTCCTATTTCGGAGGAACGGGAGAGTGGAAGGTCATATAAAAGAGAGTGTCAGAAGGGCAAATGTGGTGATGAGGCAAGTGTGGGAGCTGGAAAAAGGTTGTTTGCAGATGATTTTGTAAGGAGAACGAAATTGTTTGATTCGCTAGTGATTAGTGTCTTATTTTACGGAGTGGAGGTGTGCAAGTAGAAGGTAATTGAGAAGGTAAATAGGATACAGGAGAGGTATGTAAAGTAGACATTGGTATTAGAAAGTAATACGTCGAACTATATTGTTAGAAGGGAGACAGGAAGAAAGAGTTTATGGATTATAACGCGAAGCCGAGCGTGTAAATATAAAGAGAAATTTTTAGAAGAGGGGGGAAGTAAGCTGGTTAGGAAATGTTGGTGAGAGAAGGAGAACAGACGTAGGGGTAGGAGGATGAAGGTGAAAAGGGAAAGGTATTTTAGATCGAATGGATTGCAGATAGAAGAATTGAGAAGGATGGATAAGGAAGGCAGGAGGGTGTATAAGTTGGTTAAAGGAAACAGCATGCAGAGAGAGAGAGAAGGGAGCAGGGGAGGAAAGAATAAGAGAGTCAAGGTTTAATAGGAACTTTGTGTGGATTATGCCAAGGGAGAGAGCGAAACATTTGTGTGAGAAAGGAGAGCAAGGAAGTCAGGAAATTTTAGAGAGAATGAGACGCGGATGCATGAAGAGTTAAAATAGGTTCTGGTTTTCTGGAGAGAAGAGGATTCGTGCATTGTGCGGGAAGGGGGATGCAAACGTGGAACATTGTTTGAAGGAGTGCATGGAGGTATTGTTGCATGAAAGGGGGGACAAAAGGACAGTGGCATGGGTGAACAGGGGGTTGGCTAAGATGGAGAAGACAGTAAATAGTAGATAAGGGTTAGGAACTAGCTGCGGATGTAGAGGCTGGCAAGGCGAGGAAATGTGAGAAAATAGCGCCATGCGTGCGAGGCGAGGCAAGGCGAGGAAGGCAAGGTCGGCTTAGAGATAATGTGTGGATGGATATTAGTTTTTAAAGACTTAGTTGTAAGAAAATTCTGTAAAAATGGAAGTGTAAGCAAGTCAATTTTTTAAGGCCAGGATACTAAACAATAACCGTTTATCTAAATAAGTCTTTTGATATCGATTTGAATTATTTCTCGTGCACTGAGGTTCAATAGGCGCTTCTGGAAATTCATCCACTTTACGCAAGTAGTACTTAGCTCTCCTGTATCGCCAAATCATCAACAAACCTTAGAAAGGATTCTATTTTCCTCAATTCTTGTGGACTGCATTCCTTAATCGTCCTCCAATTATATGACATTAGGAAACGTAACTTTAAACATCCGAATAGAGCTACAAACTTGTGGAATTAATGACATGATGCATTTAAATTTGACGCTATCTTTCTCTAATGTATTATGCTGACGGAAAATTGTGTTGAGATGTCGATATAGATGACTGCCCAAATTCTGCCCTAAGAAAGGCACCCAAACTAATAACTTCAAATTATACATTAGAGGAAGTGAAATAGTGCCATCAAAAATAAATGGATTCTGAAATGCTATGTAAGTGAATTTCTTTATAAAAACTATTTATAAAAATATTTATAACAATTTAAAAAAATAAAGTTTAGAAATAACATAATTTCTTTTGTCATTAAAAAAATCTTTAAACTTAAAAATGGAATGAATTTTTTAGCTCTTCCAAATTTTAACTGAATTTAATTTTGAAAATTCCTATGAAATTAGTAAATTGTATCAAAGGTATTTTCAGTCTCTGATAATTCACGAGGAACCAAACAATTTTTTGCAACCAAGATATTTGAAGACTAGGTAAACTCTTGAAATATGACATATAACTTGATAATCCAAATTGATGTTTGAACGTTTGTTCTAATTTGTAATTTTGGAATCGTCCAGTGAGTTTTTCAAAGAGCGACAAGAAATTTTTCTTGCATCACTTGAATTTCTTTACTGAAACCTACACCAAAAAGAGATTTTTATCTAAAACTAAATTCTTTCCTTAAAAGCTTCACAACATGAATGGTTATTAACTGAATGCGAAAGTCTATACACTTTCTACATACTCTTTGAAGGTCGAAGAACCCAACATCCCAGAAGTTCAAAATTTTGAAAAAATCCAAGATGACGGTGAATGAAATATTCCAAAAAAGTTAATTTCTACAATTTACAATTATATACTTCAAGGCTTTGCTACAAAATGAATTTTAAATTGCGATTGTCATTTGATGATCCAAGAATCCTAAGATTTTGAAAAAATCTAAATAGGAAATGGAATTTAATCTACATTGGATTCTATATCGATTAATTTTTCCACGTTTTGCAAGAATCCAGTGATTTTTTCTATTTTACGGGTGAGAAATAATTACTTTCGTTAAAAATTTAACTGTCGTAGAATTCATTCTCAATAGTATTGTTTTAGACGATATCTTTGAAAAGTATAAAAAAAATTATTCATAATTTAGAACCTCTTTCTGAAGTTAATTTGTATAATACTTCATTGAACACTTCAGAAACGATCTATTTTTGAAACTTCTAATTAGTCACCATTTCGGGTTTGATTTTTACAAAATTTCGAATTCTCATTTCCACCATATACTTTAGAATAATCTATTTAATTTTTGTGCAATGTTTATTCATTCTTTTTTGAAAACAATAAAAAATGCCATTTTTACCAAAATTGTTGTGTCAGCCATTTTTTAAATTTTTAAACTTTTAATTTTTCAAACTTAAAATATTGTGAGCATAACGATTACATAACGATTACAAACTAAATTTTTGCCATGCTGATACTATAAAAATTTGGTATGCGCAAACGAAAATATTCACCCATGTGTTCTTATCCATGCAAAGTTAAATTTTCCCCAATTGTAATTCCGACAGTCCATTTTTTGGACTCATTTTGAAATCGTATTTTCTTTTAAGGTATGGAGAAGGAAGGGAAAATAAAAAAGTAGTTTTTCTCAGTAACGACTCAACCAATTACAATAAACAAAATATATGTTGTGACAACAATGATACAGTTCTCGACAAAAGAGCAAAGTTTCAAACATTTTAAGCGGTAGTGAAAATCAATAACTTCTCTTAAATAGTAGAGATGAGAAGCACCTAGATAAAAAGATGCTTAAGCGACCATAATTATAGGTAAAGATAGCAAAGGTTACAATAATACACAGAATGTGCATTTTGCAACCCTTAATTTTCTCTATATCTTTGCATCTACCTAAGCCTAAAAGAAGCAGATTTGGATGTTTTAACCTTCGGAAAACACACAGAGTTAATTTCACCTATAAGCAGTATTTTGATACAGAATTTTTTTTAATTTGAAAAGTGGGCATTGTCTTGGGCTCCAGAAATATAGTTTGAGCTCTCACCTAAAGTTTTAAACGCTTGGTATATGTTAGTCTCCAGAACGTTTAGTCGTCATTGAGAAGCGTTTGATCATTATTCGAAAAGATATGTGTGTTCCCGGAGAGTTACGAAGCCCGAATCCAAACTTTGGTTTTTTTATTTGATTTTCTTTGGACTCTTTGTATGCATTTTAAAAACAAAAACGTTCAGGTCGCAATGTTAAAATTGCTCTTTATCTGCATTATCACCATCATGTGCATTCCTGTCGAAACTACAAAGGAGACATTCTGGTTAAGAAGTTTATCGAAATACATTTCAGAAGTACAGCCCCATCAGATAATGATTTTGGGTCTAGAGAATCAATCTAGATTTCAAAGTCGAATTGATGATTTAATTTTCACGATTGGAAAAGAAATTCCTCTGATCACATTGAATCTGCAAAATCCCAGCGAATTCATCCTTCCAGATCTGAAGGTATTTACAGCTTTTCAAAAACCACGAGCATCCACATTATTTGTGGCAATTAAGACTTCTGAAGAATATGAAAAACCTTCGATTATAGAATCCGGCTTGATGGCGCAGATGAATTTTGTGATACAATCATTAGGAGTACGAATTCGACCCAAGATTCTAATTTTACATTTATCAGAGAACAAAGGATTCACTTATGGAAATCTGCTCCGCAGTATGTGGTCTCAGCATTGTTTGGATGTTAGTGTCCTTGAAGTCGTGATTTTAGCATCCTCCAATCAGTTTTTGGAAGTTCGACAAGAAATTCCTTCTTTGCACCACTGGAATCCCTTCAATGAAATCTACACCAAGAAGAATTTTTCATCGAAATTTAAATTGTTTCCTCAAAAACTTCAGAACATGAACGGATATCAGCTGGAAGCAGGAGTTTATGAACTTCTTCCTTTTATTAAGATAACAGAGAATGCTGCATATCCACTGAAAGTTGAAGGACCTAGAGCAGTACTACTAAGAGCGATTTCGAAGCAAATGAATTTTAAACTGATCAACGTACTGCATCAAGCCGGAAACCCGACAAAGGGGGGATTATTGGATAAGTTAACTCGCCACGAACTACAGTTTATAGGAATCGAAACAAACATGTGGGATCCTCGTGAAATATCTCTGGAACGAAGCACATTTACTGGATATGGTGAAGGAACAGCATTGGTGCCAATTTTAACGAGGAACACCTCTTCCTTAACGAACAACTTCATTGCAGCAGTTATCTTCTTAATAGGTCTTCTGATATCGATTTGGATTGTTTCTCGTTCACTGAAGTTCGATAGGCGCTTCTGGAAACTCATCCACATAATGCAATTAGTACTCGGCTCTCCTGCATCACAAGAGCCTCAAAAAACCTCAGAAAGGATTCTATTTTCATCTATTCTTCTAGCCTGCATCGCTTATTCATCCTGGGTTTATATAGCATTAGCAGAAGTCACCTTGAACATCCGAACAGAGTTAAAAGTTTCTGGGATTGACGACATGATTCGTTCAAATCTGACACCATCTATACCCAGTATAGCTTTGTACATTGCTGTTAGGAACATGGTTGATGATTCGTTTCAGAAATTCTTGGACAAAAGTATTATTATCTCTACGGAAGATTGTATTGAGATGTTAAAAAACTACAAAAATGTTACCTGCTTGATATCGAGACACGTGGGGAGAAAGATGATTCGGGAACATAAAATTGAATACAGTCAACCGTTGATGAAAATGCTGGTAAAAAATTTGTTCACAGACTTGCTATGTCTTAAATTTGAACCAGGGTCACCATATATAGAACAGTTTGATGATTTAATAATGAAGTTCCAAGCCGCTGGAGTCTATAATAAGTGGTTTGCAAATACGAAGCGATCGGACGTTATAACTTCTCTTGCAGACAAAGTCGATGAATCTGTTAAAGTAGATTGGAAACTTGTCTTTGTCTTCTTAATTGGATATGCAGTTTCAATTTGTGTCTTTATCATTGAAACGATTATAGGAAAATGCAACCCCTAATTGCTTTGTGAAAACTGAATTAAGACAGTTTCAGGCCACCCAAACAGATAATTGCCTTACCTGAACAAGGTTCAGATTTAAGTAAGTTAATATTCCAACGAAACTTCGAAACAATATTACTACAATATTAACTATGCTGTTTACTGATGAAAATAATATTGAAAAATTTAATATTAAAAATTCATTGAAAATAAATACATTTTGTCTTCTTGAATTTAAACCAAGCATTAACTAGTATTAATAACTTATGAATAAATAATAGTGTAACATGGAGCCACTATTTTATTTTTCGTCCTTAACCTTTTGACAATGGGGATTATAAGTTGTATAAGTTCAATACAATGAAAAATTAAAAAAAATTTTTTTTAATCAAGCCTTAAAGATTAGAACATTTGAGATCCAGAAATTCAAAACTAAATTACCTTATATTTAAAAATATTAAACATTTCAAAATTAAATTTAATTTAAATACATTTTTAATTAAAGTAAAAGACGCAAGATTATACAATTGCAAAAATTGGAATCATATATGGGAATCTCATTTTGTATTCTTTGTTTTAACAATTCATTTTCAAGACAATGTCTTAAAATTTTCCTTTTCTTTTAATGTCTTTCAAATCAAAACAGATAAAAATGGAACTATCTGAAATTTGTAACTCATTAATAAAATATTTTCTTCCTTTCGAAATGGTTTTAAAAAGTATAATTAACAATTTGAATATTGTCAATATTTTATATAATTTTCTTAAAATTGAAAATGGTTTGATTTAAAAAAAAAGTCTGAATATCCCGATTCGCGTCTTTAGAATTCATTTTTTTCAAAGTCCCGTGGTAGAATTCTTTAATTTTTAATATTTTTCATTAAAAATTACTATATTGAAGGTTTGTTTTTAGAATACTTCAATTATAAATGTTCATCATAGAAAATTTTCACGCTTTGAACAGTGAAAATAACGAAAAATTTATTTTTTAAAGTTAGAAAAAATTTGTCTAATAAATTTTTATATTAATTTATAAGGTTTACATTCTCATCAGAGAAAGTATTAGATTGATGCAAAACTTAACTTTTATTTATTTATTTTTTATTTGGCTTCGTGCCAAAATTTTTTAATTCTGAATTCTTAGAAATGCAGTCTGAAAGGAATTACAATATTTAGTAATTTATTTAATAATAGTTTTTAATATAGTTTATATTTTTAATTTTAAGAGATAAAAATAAATTTACTGATAGTATTAACTAATTTTTGAAAGAAAAGAAAATTCTCTAAAGTAGGTGTACACAAATGTGATAATGGACATTGAATTCATTCCATTAATTTCAAGCGCTGATGATTAAGGTGCGATATTTACTTTTTTATGCGATTATCCCAGAAGTTCACAATTTTGAAAAATTCCCAGCTGGCGGTCAATGAAATATTCAAAAAAGAACATTGGTACGATTTTTAATAAAATATTTTAAAGCTATTCTAGAAAAAGAATTTCGATTGACATGCGACGATGCAAGTCCTAAAATTTTGAAAACAAATTTTAGTGGGGATTATGGAGGGAGATAGAAAAATCAAAGTTATTATTTTTATCAAAAACATTTTCTTCCTAGTCTTTTTTCTATTTTTTTTACGTGGAAGGCTATGCGATGATGGAATCGGTCTGAAGCCGGAACCTCATACTGATGCCTAAATAAATTTGTCCGGACAAAGTCAAAATAAAAAATGTTTTACACTGCATTAATTTGAATCTAATATGAGCGCAGCTTTTAAATTATTATTTATATTACTAATAATTAATAATTTGAAAGTTGCGTGGGTATCAGGCCCAAATTGTAAAAACAATGAGAGAATTATTTAGGAAAGTTTCGAAAATTTAAAACGGTAGTGACATTTTTGAAGCATCATAATTCTTTCTAAAAATAGATGAATCAGTAACTCAGCACTTTTCTCGAAAAAACTTTTGCACTGTCAGCTAGCTATATAATTATCTGGAACATTAGAGATAATAAGTACCTAGATAAAAAGATGCTTAAGTGACCATCAGTATAGGTGAAGATAGCAAAGGTCACAATAATTCACACAATGTGCAACCTTCAATTTTCTCTATATCTTTGCATCCAACTGACCCTATTCGAAGCAGATTTGGAAGTTTTAAGAAGCCTTCACACAAACAACTGCTTTTTTCATTTGATTTTCATTTTGGCTCTTCTTAATAATTATTAAAAAGAAATTTGTCTTGTGTATTAATTTCAAGTAAGATAAGATCCCAGTATCGACACAAAGAATCGCTGAGTCCTTGCTAATTTAAATAAATTACAATGACAATTGTAGAGAGAAAAAGCATATCTTTCAATCTAATTATAACTTAAATTTTTTTACGTTTCTTAACTACAGACTAAAAATTGAGCCACCTAGACAAATACTGAATTTGAGGTGCAGAAGGAAATATTCATGCCAAAGAATTTAAACAAGCATGCCTTAATTTTTTAACTTCTCTAACAAATGATAATTCTTTAAAAAGTGTTCCGAAAATTAGGCAACAATGTTAAAATTGTTCTATATCTGCATAATCACCATCGTGTGCGTCCCTCTCCGAAACACCAAGGAGACATTATGGATAAGGAGTTTATCAAAATATATTTGGGAAGTACAGCCCTATCAGATAATAACTTTGTGTTTAGAAAATCGATCTAGCTTTCAAAGTCGGATTGATGACGTAAGACTTAAGATCGGGAAAAAAACTCCTCTAATCACAGTGAATCTGCAAAATTCCAGCGAATTTGTCCTTTTAGATCTAAAGGTATTTTCAGCGTTTCAAAATCCACGAGCAACCACACTATTCATTGTAACCAAGAAGTCTGAAGAATACGAGAAATTTTCGACCATAATATCTAACTTGATCACCCAAATGAATTTCATTACCCGTTTATCAGGAGCACGAATTCGACCCATGATTATAATTTTACACTTATCAGTCAACAAAGCCCTCTCTTACGAAAATTTACTCCGCCGGATGTGGTCTCAGCAATTTTTAGACGTGACTGTTCTTGAAATTGTAATTTCGACATCCTCCAATCAGTTTTTTGAAGAGCGACAAGAGACTCCTTATTTGCATTACTGGAATCCCTTCACTGAAATCTACACGCAGAAGAATTTTTCTACGAAAACTGAACTCTTTCCTCAAAAACTTTACGACATGAATGGCTATCTACTGAAGTCAGGAGTCTATGAATTTCTTCCTTTCGTGAAGATACCACATAACACAACATACCCTTTAAAAATGCAAGGGCCAAGAACAGAACTCCTAAAAGCTTTATCAAGGAAAATTAACTTTAAACTAACCCACATACTAATTAAAGCTGGGAATATGACAGAAAAGGAATTATTAGACGAGCTAACTCGGAACGGTCTTCATTTGTTAGGAATTGAAACATACATGTGGGTTCGTAGCGAACAAATTCTGGAACGAAGCACATTTACTGGATTCACTAGAGGAACTGCAATGGTGCCAATATTATCGAGCAATACAACTTCTTTAACAACTAACTTTATTAAAGCCGGTATCTTCTTGATCGGTATTGTGATTTTTATTTGGATTGTTTCTCTCTCACTGAAGTTCGATAGACGCTTCTGGAAATTCATCCACATTACGCAAGTAGTACTTGGCTCTTCTGTGCCGCAAGATCCTCAAAAAAACTCGGAAAGGATTCTCTTTGCCACTATTCTTCTAGCCTGCATTGCTTATTCATCCTGGATTTATATGGCATTAGCACACGTAACATTAAACTTCCGAACAGAGCTAAAAGTTTCTGGAATTAGTGACGTAATGCGTTTGAATTTGACAGCATCTATGTCTCATGTACAGTTGTACGTTGCCGGAAGGTACATGGTCGATGGCCCGGTTAAAAAATTCCTGGACAAGGTTCTCATTATGCCGACGGAAGATTGCATTGAGATGTTAAAAAAACATAAAAATATTTCCTGTTGGATATCGAAAGAATTAGGGGACAGGATGGTTCAAGAACACAGAATTGAATACAGCCAACCTTTGATGAAAGTGCTAACAGAAGACTTGCTATCAGTTGAGCGATGCTTGAGATTTAAACCAGGGTCTCCCTATGTTGAACGATTTGATAATTTAATTATGAGGTTCCAAGCTGCCGGAGTTTATAGTAAGTGGTTTCGAAATCTAAGAAAACGGAACGTTGGATCTTCTCTTGCCGACTTAGTTTCTAGTGAAGTAGATTGGGAAATCTTATTCGTGTTCTTAATAGGATATTTAGCTTCAGTATTTGTCTTTATAACTGAAGTGATTGTAGGTAAATACACATCATAGTCAGCTTGTAAAACAGAATCAGGACAGTTTTTGAGACAACCCTAATGTATTGTTCTCTAGTCTAGACATGTCTCTCACATTTATTTAACATAATATTCCTACGAAACTTTGTTGCAACATTACTACATTATTGAATATTTTCTATAGAAAAGAATATGCAATTTAATATATTCATGCACTAGATTTAAAACAAAGTTTCGTCTTCTTAAAGTGTAACGAAGAAAGCTGTTATTTAAATCAAGTTTAAATCAAGTTTAAATCAATAAACAATATAATATTTCAACAGTTAGCTACAATCTTATTTCCCGCTCTCACCCTCTCATCAGTGGTGAACATTAAATTTTCGATTCTCGCGCTTCGCGCCCGATAATGTATTTACCCCTCGTGAATTTAACTTGTGAATTCTCTTTTATTATAGCTCCTTCGGCTTTAACGAACACACTCTTACTTATTATTTTATTATTTATTACTCGGATTTATAAAAAATGTGAACTTTTCTACACTACGTTCAAAACTCTATTATATCAAAGGTATATTTTATTTATTTCTGCAGGTCGGGAAACAAACCAAAAACTCTTAAATCTACAAACGCAATGGAAGAAGCTTTTAGATTCATGTTATAAGTCCTTTTTTTCGAAAACCGAAAATGCCGTTATATCAAATCTTTTACAAATATTTTAGATATTTAAAAAAGGTTTAAACGATTCTCTAAAGGTCACAAATAGTTGGCAAAGATTTCGGATATATCAAGAATATTTTACAAAGACATCAATTTCACAAAGATTTCAGATAGATTTTGGGAAAAATTTAGACGATCTGATGAACGTAATCATTTGATTCCAAAGGCGGGGGGGGGGGGGGTAATACTTTTCTCCTCCCTGGCCCATTTTGAGGGGATCATTTGTAATTTTTACCGAACGGATACTAATGCGTCCATTGCAGCATGGAAAATATTAATTATCACTTTTCACATTTTGCATTGCATGACTTGAAGAAATATAGCGCTACTGTATATTTTTTCATGTACACTACATAATGTACTCCTAAAAAACTATTAAACAATACTGATACAAAACGACATTATACGGAAACGCCACTATATCGAAATTGCATCACAACTTTCGGTAATGATTAACGAGCAAATTTTATTCTTGCGGTACTCAAAATTTCGAAGCATCATAATTTATTCTGTAAACAGGGGAATCAATAATTCGCCACTTTTCTGTAAAAAACTTTCTTATTTTCACCTAGCTATATAATTCTCTTGAGTATTAGAGATGACGAGCACCTAGATAAAACTATGCTCAAGTGACGATAAGTATAGGTAAAGATAGCAAAGATCATATAAATTCACACAATGTGCAACCTTCAATTTTCTCCATATCTTTGCATCTAGAACTGAGCCTAAGTGACGCAGATTTGGATGTTTTAATCTTATGGAATACGCTGGGTCAATTTGACCCACAAACAATTTATTTTATAGTCTGCAGAGCAGTCAGGTGTCTTTGAGAAGAGTCTGAACCGTGATCAAAAAACTATATTTTTTAAATTCTTTTCCAAGGCTCTTCGTATTAACTTTAAAACCCAAAATTGCTCGGTGTCATGATTGTATGTGAGATTTGATTCTAATAAAAAACATATCCTCCTAGTTGTAAAAAGATGGAAAAACTGTAAATAAATAATAAAGCATAAACTTATACATGTATCGATATAAGTAAAAGAAATTAACGAAAAATATTGTTCTAATTATAAAACATTAATATCTAAGCACTAAGAATATTCGAGTCATCGTAACGTGTCATACAGTATACATAAAATTGAAGAAAGAAAACGGATACTTACAATCTAACTACGATTTCCATTCTATATCTTACAATAATGACCAGCTGATAATCGATCAATCTAGACATTCTGAAAAGCCCATTACCAAGGAAATATTCATATCAAATAATTCAAACAAGCAAGTCTTAATTCTTTGAATTGCTCTGACAAGTGATAATTATTCAAAAATAGTACTAGCTCTCAGGTTACAATGTTAAAATTGTTCTATACCTGCACAATCACCATCGCGTGCATTCCTCTCAGAAATACCATGGAGACATTATGGTTAAGGAGCTTATCGAAACATATTTCAGAATTACAGCCCTATTACACAATGTTTTTGTCACAATGAATTGTAAAAATTCCAGCAAATTATTCTTTCCAGATCTGCAGGTATTTCTAGGCTTTCATAAACCGCAAGAAACCTCATTATTTGTTACAATCAAGAAGTCTGAAGAATACGAAAGACCTTCGATTATAAAATCCGACTAGATGGCTCAGATGAATTTTGTTATTCAATTATTAGGAGTGCGAATTTAACCCAAGATTCTAATTTTAGACTTATCAGTGAACGAAGAATTCATTTACAGAAATCTACTGCGCAGGATGTGGTCTCAGCAATGTTTAAACGTAAGTGTCCTTGAAGCTATGATTTTGGCATCCTACAATCAGCAATTCGAAGTTCGGCAAGAAATTCCTTCTTTGTATCAATGGATTCCCTTTACTGAAATCTACACCAAGAAAAAGTTTTTATCCAAAACTAAATTCTTTCCTCAAAAAACTTCAAAACATAAACAGTTATAAACAGAAAGCGGGAGTTTATGAAGTTCTTCCTTTTATCAAAATAAGCCGGAATTCTACATACCCACTGAAATTTAAAGGAGGTAGGGCAGAACTAATGAAAGCCATATTGAGGAAAATAAACTTGAAGTTAATCAATGTACTGCGTCAAGCTGGAAGCCAGAAAAAGTGGGGATTATTGGATAAGTTAACTCGCCACGAACTTCAGTTTATAGAAATCGAAACAAGCATCTGGGATCGTCGTGAAATAACTCTGGAACGAAGCACATTTACCGGATCTACTAGAGGAACTGCATTGGTGCCAATTTTAACGAGGAACACCTGTTCCTTAACGAACAACTTCTTTGAATCAGGTATGTACTTAATAGATCTTTTGATTTCAACTTGGACTGTTTCTCGCTCACCAAAGTTCGATAGGCGCTTCTGGAAGTTCATCTTTATTATGTAAGCAGTATTTGGCTCTTCTATACCACAAGATCTTAAAAAACATCAGAAAGGATTCTATTTTCCTCCGTTCTTCTAGCATGCGTTGCTTATTCATCCTGGATTTATATAGAATTGGCAGAAGTCACCTTAAACAACCGAACAGAGTTACAAGTTTCTGAAACTCACGACATGATTCGGTCAAATCTGACACCATCTCTTCCTAATATACCTGTGTACATTTCTGTGATGAACGTGGTTTATGATTCGATTCAGAAATTCTTGGACAAAAGTCTGATTATCTCTAGGGAAGATTGTATCAATATGTTAAAAAAACACAAAAATGTTTCCTGCTTCATATCGAGAGATATGGGAACAGACATGATTCGAGAACATAAAATTGAATACAGCCAACAATTGAAGAAAACAATTATACAAGACCATAGACCAGGGTCTATGGTTTATGTGACAACGAATTTATGCAATGAATTTGAAACACTGCTGATACTTTCAACATTTTGAGAGCATAATGAAAAATATTTATCTGCTGTACACTAGATTTTAAGCAACGTTTCTTCTTCTTAAATGCAAACCGAGAAGACAATTATATTAAGGAAGCATAAATAAAGAATATTTCAAAACATAACCACAATCTTATTTATTGTTCTTATCCTTTCAGCAGTGGCTTATATTGAATTTTCGACTCAGGTAACGAATCTTCTTTCTTTAAGGAACTAGTTAATAACTTTAGGGAATAAATCAATTAATAGCGTCATCCACACAGATTTTGTTAGCCTTCAAAGTGGACACAAATGTCCCAAGACGTTTTTATAACGTCCTAAAAACGTCCTAGAAACGTCATTAGGACCTTGTAAAAACGTCTTGGGACAATTGTGCCCACTAGGTTATAATAAAACTATTTACAAACTTTATCTCTTAAAGATAATTTCATAATTTATAATAATTTATAAACAAGTGACAAAATATCAACCGGAATTGTCGATTTTTCCAACGAAGATGCGGCGCCCTCATGGCTTGAAACACGTTATGTGACTTCACCCGCCGCTAAAGCAGAAGAAAATAAATTATAAGTTTGATAATAACAATCCAAATAATTATTTTCAACTGCTTTTGGCTAACAGGTTTATTTTTAGGGAGCATCGGTATGCCAAGATAACTTAAAGCTATTTCGGATAATTTGCCTAATGATAATTGAATTTTTTCCGGAATGTTCCAATTTCAATAATTGCCAAAAAATAAATAAATGGCATGAATCGCATTAGCCCTTTGAAACATATATTTTTTTATTCAATTTATGAATTTAGAATGATAATTCATTTAGGCAAATCGTAAAATATAGTCTTATATACAATATACCATTTAGAAACTCTAACACTACTTTGTTCATAATTGCCTTTATAAAAACTGTTATAAAATTTCTTATTATAATATTTATAAATAATTTGAGAAATACTTTTTTCTCATATTGACTTTGCATGAGGTTGGAGCTCACCCTTACCAGACAATTTTATTAGAAAAACGAATTAAAGTGCACAATATCTAAATCGGAACGCTATTAATGAAAATTTTTTATTTTGATTGAAGCATCATAAAATGAAACGATTTCAGGTTAAGATTTCGAAAGTAGAACAATGCCAAAACGTTACAAATGTAATACTTTAAGATTGGGATTTTGGAAATTGGATAATTAAAAACTCATAGGAATAGAAATGGTCTTATTCATATTTAAAGGCGTTCAAAATTGCAAACTTGTAAATTTGAATAATTATAAATTCAAAGAAAGTAGAATTTAACCATCGAAAATTAAGAACTCAATTTAATCATTCAACTTTAAAGCTTCTGAAATTTTACAATTTCAAATTATTATAAAAAATACTCACGATACTCCGACACTTGACTCTTCTCCTAGCCCAAGATTTGTGTTTACGAATGTTACGAATTTACGAATTAGCCGAATTTTCATTCGGCTGTCCTTGTGTATTTCCGTATCGCACTGTTTTATCTCTCGAGCAGGTTAGTCACACGTCATTTGAAAATACATAGGAATCACTACTATCCATGTCAGAGTTATCCGCATTCTGAAATCACTGATTAGGCACGCTGACAAAGGTTTTGGACAGGAAGTCTTTAAAAAAATACAAATCAAACCGATTATAAATCCATTTGCAATCTATTTGAATCTGTATATCAAGAACAAGTTCAATTTGTACCAAAATTTAAATCCGTGAGAATTCGAGGTCTGTTCAAACCAATTAGGGCGGGTCATTTTCGTCTGTTGTCTTGTTGTTTTTTCCTATTGTTTACCTTTTCGTTTTTCCTATCGTTTTCCTGTGGTCGCGAAAAAACTACAGGAACAAAATGACAAAAAAAGATGACACGCTCGTCATTTTTATCCTATCATAAATTTCCGTAAGGGCACATGCAACCCGGTAGCTCGTATATATAACACAGTTGAAAATCAGTCGCTTACAAGTTTTAAGTTGTCAAAAGAATGTAGATTTTATATTTTTCGTTTAAAAATAAAAATATTTACTCATCTTTGAAATGAGCTTCGCATCAAATCTACTATTGAAGTTAATGCTGTTGTAACGTGGCTCAAAAAATGGCAAAATCTATTAAACCCTAAAAACTGACCAGAGGTCGATGATAATTAGGTTTTGACGTTTTAAAAATGCACTTTGAAGATTTACCTAAGTCCTAAGTATCACCTGATTGGCCAATCAAGTCTTATGTAAAAAATCCGGGAGGACGGAAGTCCAAATCAAATTGGTATTATAACCGTTCTTCATATTGATGTTATTAGGGTACTTTAGGATTTCAAATGCTTTTCTATGTTTTATTGGAAAAATATTGTGTGTTTTAGCGATGACGGTTGTTTTATCAAGTAACATGTTATGTCCTGTTTCGATATGATCTTCAGCGACTGCTGATTGCGTGAAATGTTTAAGCCTGACTTTAGTCTCATGTTTCTTTATACGTTGGCTCACCGCTCTCCCAGTTTCTCCCATATAGACTTTTCCACAAGAACAAGGGATTTTACATACACCTAGATCACTGAGAGGTGCCTTTTTGTCTTCATTATTGTTTAGAAGTTGTCCTATTTTCGCAGTTGGTTTAAATATGGTTTGGATGTTGTGTTTGTTGAGAATTCTTCCTATTTGTTCTGTGACACCTTGGATGTAGGGTAGGACGGTGCTCGTTTCTCTCTCTCTTTCTTTATTAGGTTGTTTTGAATTGTTTTCTTGGGTGTATTTTTCTATTGCTCTATCAATTTGTTTGATTGTGTAATTGTTCTACATTAGGATTTGTTTAACGTTTTGTAATTCCTGTTGTAAATTATCTTTATCTGTTATGGAGGAAGTTGATGACCGATTGTTTTTGAGATGGGTGACGGTGAGAGGAGGCATGTAGGTATCTGTTTGTATGGGTGTGTTTTCTATAAACTTCATGTCCTGATTTATTATCAGATTTTTTGTAAACTAGTACGTCCAAGAAAGGCAATTTTCCGTTTTGTTCAATTTCCATGGTGAATTGAATATTAGGATGTAATTGATTGATGAAATCGAAAAACTTATTTAGTTCATTTAGTCCATGTCGCCAGATGACAAAGGTGTCCTCCACGTAACGGAACCAAAATTCCGGTTGAAGCTTGGATTGATTGAAGATTTTGGTTTCTAGATGTTACATAAAGATGTTGGTTATTGCAGGTGAGATTAGAGATCCCATTGCTGCTCCTGAGGTTTGTTCATAAAATTGGTTGTTAAATGAGAAGTAAGTATTATTGAGACAGTGCTCTATCAAAGGTATTAACTCGGAGGGGAAGTTTGCAAAAGATTTAATAATATCAATTGTATCAGAGATTGGTACTGTTTCTAGGCGTAAAGGATATCACACACAACCAAACGGTTATATAATACAAATTTAAATATTCCGGAAGCTCTTATAGCTGAGAAGGTTCCTTTTTTTAAAGAAACACCAACATTGTAGAAAACTACTAGAATGTATAATAATAATAATCATCATCAATCACTTTAACATCAATTGAGCACCAACTAATAAAAATTTTAAGTGAGGATCGTGTTTAAACAGTTTTGTGTGAAGCGATCTTGCACGAGGTGAATTGGTATCACGTTGATGGCCATATTTGAACTGAACTGGCATTCAGGACGAGATTCAAATGTAGCAGTTCACATAACATGCGTGAACAGGTACTTTCGTAAAGAGAGATGTTACGTCGAAACTCACTATGGTGTCTTGGGGTTGAATGCGAATTGAATGCGAAAGTTTTGGAAGTGGGTAACAGAGTTTCCAGTGAAAGGATACCTCAGCTTCAGGTCAGCAATGTTCACGAAACGTCGGTAAAATTCGTAGTTTTGAACACGATTGAAACCCGAAATATCTCCTTTATCATTAATATTAATCTCATTCGCAGAGTCTGAAACGCCCTCCGAAAGGTAGACTCAGAAACCTCGAAAAAATTTGCTATAGCTTCAGAGAAAATTATTATTTGAATATCTTGCTGGAAAAGTGTAATTTTCTCATTTAAAATAAGAATACCTGCAAATCTTTGCGGGAATTTGAGTCATGGTCTGTTAGATATCGAAATATAGAATAGAAATTAGTCTACACAGAAGACGTCAAACTTAGTAACCATTTTTAGTATTTTTTTAGTTTAACTTTAGTTTTTATGTTTGTTTTAATTGAAGCTACTTAAATTGCAAAGAGGCCTATTAAGGCCGATTAAAAAAACTTTCAATTTTTTATTGAGGTTGGCGAACGATAAATAATCTTAATGTTTTTTCTTAGTACATTTCTATCAAACAAATTTACTTATATCGCATTTTTTGAAAGAAAATGTTTCTCTTGGAGGATCGTTTATTATTATCTCAAGAATTATATAGTGACACAAGAGATTTGCATTGAACAAAGAATTACTATTGTTATAAACGGTGGCGCCGGAACAGGGGACAGCCTCCGTCCCAATACCTGTGTCTACCATATACGATAGAAAGTGAGTTTGCCCCCACCAACAAACTTCATTCCGGTATAGGAATATCCATTCACACCTTCGAAAAATTCAGTAAAATCTAGTAATATTTTAGTTATTTTCTGAAACTCACTGAAAGATAAGTATAGAAAAAACATAATGTTCTTCATCATTAAAACACGTAAAACTTGTAAATCGTTTGGACTTTGTAGCGTTTCGAAATTTTAACTAAATCCCTATAATATTTTCCTTGGCAATGAGCCCTATTTTATGGAACATTAACTTTAAAGTAACGTTACAAATTTTATACAAATCTTTAAATATTTTTCAGTATTTCAAGAAATTTGATCTTGAAACGTAATTAATACGCCTTGTCGTATACATTCTATAAATAGGTGAATCAATAACTCACCACTTTTCTCGAAAGAACCTCCTCGCTGCCGACATATAATTCTTCTGAAAATTGGGGACAGGCGCTTAGGTAAAAAGCACCCTAAGTAGGACTAAGTATAGGATAATGGCACTAAAGTTCGAAAGAATTCTCACAACTAAAAATTTCCCTTAAATCATAAAATATTTATAGCTAAAACACGAGACGTTGAGTGCTCGTAAAGTTTATTTATAATGGAAATAGTAAAGACAATAAAACTATATATCTTCCGATATAACTTCAACTTTAATTTTCTTATGTTTAATAACTACTGGCTGATAATCGATCCATATAGATAAAAACCCAACTTTAAATCGCCAAGCAAATATTCTTGTCAAAGAATTCAAATGAAAATGCTGGAAATAGGTAAATGAATAATTTACTACCTTTCTGGAAAGAACTTTCTATTTGCCAACCTGTAAAATTTTGTTAAAAATTAGAGATAGTTACGCATTAGCTCGCACAATGCATAACTTTCCTTCCAGCTCAATTTTTAATGTCTGATAAGTACTGACTGATAAGCCATCCAGATATTATGCAAAATCGAATGTTTAGGTCGCCAAAGGTATATTCGTGTCAAAGATTTCTAACAAGCGAGTCTTAATTCAATGAAATTCTCTGACAAATGATAATTCTTTATACAAAGTGTTGCGGGAATCAGATTACAATGTTAAAATTATGGTGCATCTGCATTATCATTATGTGTTTTTTACTAAGAATTACAAATGAGACGTTCTGGGTAACGATTTTATCAAAATACATATCAGAACTACAGAACTGTCTGATAATTTCATTGCATCCAGGCAATCGATCCAGACTTCAAAGTCGAATTGATGATGTAATCATCACGATTGGTCAAGAAATTCCTCTAATTTCAATAAGTCTACAAAATTCCAACGAATTCGCAGACCCAAAGGTATTTTCAGCTATTCAAAATCCAAAGGCAACCACACTTATTTTCGTCACCAAGACGTCGGAAGAATACGAAAAACCTTTAATTATAAAATCCGACTTGATGGCAAAGATGAATTTTGTGATTAATTTATTAGGAGGACGAATTCGATCCAAGGTTCTTATTTTACACTTGTCAGTCAACAAAGTTTTCACATACGAAAATTTACTTCGCCAGATGTGGTCCATGCAATTTTTGGACGTAAGTGTCCTTGAAGTTGTGATTTCGGCATCCTCCAATCGGTTTTTCGAAGTGCGCCAAGAAATTCCTTACTTACATCACTGGAATCCCTTTACTCATATCTATACAAAGGAGCACTTGTCATCTAGCACTAAAGTCTTTCCCGAAAAACTTCACAACATGAACGGTTATGAACTGAACGCGGGAGTCTATGAACTTCTTCCTCTCATCAGGATAACACG
>JAAAKG020210162.1:0-22656 GCA_010014905.2 Druon quercuslanigerum | reverse complement strand
AATAACTGCGTCTTGACCTGGATCTGTGTCGATGATTCGACCTAACTTCCACGTCATGGGTGGAATATTGTCTTCCTATTAAAATTTTCGTTGAGTCAATTCACCTCTTCTAGTTAAAAATAATTTCTTTTTTAGAAAATTCAACAATTGTTTTACAAATTATTTTTTCGTTGAAGATTTTTTGCTTCAGTTAAAAGTTTATCTGTCTGGCTGAAAAGTGAACTATTTTGTTAAAAAATCGTGTTTATTGCTGAAAACTCGTATTTTTTTAAAACAATTATTATTGTTGCTTGAAGAATCATCTTTTTGGGGAAATTAAAAAAAGGTTGATTAAAAATTTAACTATTTTGTTGAAAAATCTTATTTTTGTTGATTAAAAATGTATTTTTTTTCGTTAAAAATTGAACAAATTCGTTAAAAATTTATCTATTTTATGCAAAATTCACTCTATTTTTTACATTAAACTATTTTAGTAAAAATTGAACTATTTAGTAAAAAAAATCATGTATTTTGTTGAAAGTTCATTTATTTTGGTAAATAATCAATCTTGTTGATTGAACATTCATCTTTTTGGAGAAAATTCAATTTCTTTGATTTAAAATGTTAATATTTTGTTGAAAAATAGTTTTTTTTTGTGTGTTAAAAATATATGTCTTTTGGCTTAAAATTGAACAACTTCGTTAAAAGTTCATCTTTTTGGTAGAAAAATAATATGCTTGCTCTAAAATTCGCTTTTTTGTTTGAAAATTAAATTATTTGGGTGAAAATTGAACTATTTATTTAAAAATTCATGTATTTTTGTTGAAAATTCGCCTTTTTGCAATAAGTTAATCTTGTTGCTTGAAAATTCAGATTCATGTATTTTGTTAAAAACTAATTTGTTTTGGTTGAAAATTATACTATTTGATTAAAAAATTAACTATTTACTTAAAAAATCATGTATTTTTTTTAATTAGTCTTTTTTTTGTAAAAAGTTAACCTTGTTGCTTAAAAAATTCATATTTTTGGAAAAAATTAAACTGTATCTTTTTTAGTTGAACTTTAAATTATTTTGTGGCAAATGTAAGTATCTGTTAAAAATTCACTTTTTGTAGAAAAGTAATTTTCTTGCTTCAAAATTCGTACTTTTTGTAATAAATAAATCTTGTTGGTTTTTAAAATTATTTTGTTGAAAAATGTTTTTGCTTTTGTTAAAAATGTATCTTTTTAGTTGAGAATTAAACTAATTTGCTGAAAGTTTCATCTATTTCGTTAAAAATTCGTCTTTCTGTAAAAAAAAATATTTTTTGATCGAAGATTTTTGAAAATGATTCTTTTTTTAGTTGTATATGGAAATACGTAGTTGAAAATTTAATTATTTATTTAAAAATTAATCTACATTCGAGAGAAGTCACCGATTTGGTGTCAAAGTCATTTTTTGATTGAAAATTTGTGTTTTATTGTTTTAAGTAGTAAAAATTTAACTTAAAATTCTTTTTTTCTTGAGGATTCAATTATTTTGTTAAAAATTATTTTTTTTTAAATTTATTTTTAACTGCAAATTTCAATTTTTATTATTTTATTCTCCTGCAATAACGATTATAGTTTTTCTCACTTTATGGAAACAAATTTTCATCACAGATTTAACAAAAAGATTTGATTTGGTTTTTATAAGATTATTTTTTCTTAAATTTTAGATAACAAACAAAAATTGTCAGGAAAAGAGACAAAGCAATAAGGCAGAAAAACTTTGTCTAATCATATTTATTTGTTCACGTAGAACCAGTGATCGCTATACGCTTAAATACAAGATTTCTATTACAGAAAAAGAGAATATACGAAACTTAGTAATGTACATACTATTGATTGATCTTTTTAAATAGAATATCTATAATCTTAATCGATTACATCTTTCGACGACGGGTAGCGTTAATATATTAATTTTCATAACGCGACTCGCTCCCGATAATTTCAAGAACGATAAATCGCGTCTACTCTTGGAGCGTTGGCAAAAGTACAAAAAAGGGGAAGGACCGGTATTTTTTACTATACAAGAATAATTCGCGACGAAAAATGAAAAAAAAAACACTACCGATCAAATTTCCTCGCAAATAACGCCCTATTGTACAAGTCGACGAGATAATACTTTTAATGGGATATTACAAACTACCTTAATCATCCTCGCTTTTTCCTTTCACTCGCACATACTCACGAAAACTTGCAAGATTCACACCTTGTACGATAATGGCTACCATAGCGAACTTATAACAAATGCTGTGATGTGAAACGTAAAACAGCAGTGAAACTTGTATACGTTAAATAACTAATAATTGTCATGCGGTATGCAACTGTGTCCAACTTAAAAGAATTCGAGGTCAAAACTCCTCCTTCATTTTTTTTTTGCAAAAGGCCCTTTATTTATTCACAAAAACGAAATCTTTTTTCGATTTAAGAGTAAAAATAAAAGCTCAATTGGAATTTCTATTTTGTACAAATAAATACAAATAAAGAATAGAAAAGATGAATCTCTCTCTCTCTCTCTTTTAAAATGTAAAACTGGTAAATATCGGGCCGAAAAATGAAGGGCGACACAGGCTGTCAACGAAATATCTTACACATTTATACAATTTAAAAAATCTTCATCTTTGGTAGCAACTACTAAATAAATATTATCGCATAGAGTATATTCGCTTTTTTTCGAGTCCGATTTTAGTATTTATCAAGCTTGAATTCACATGAGGACTCGCTCCGAAGATTGCTAATACAAATGCGCTTCGAGACTTCAATATTTTTAGAGTATGAAGTACAATATGCGGAGATTCAAGGGTTTCATTATTATCCTAAGTATTGTGTCATACAGTGATTGTGCGTTTACTGTGTATATACAATCTTTGATACTTGTCGATTCCCAAGAGAAAAATTTCTCTCATTTATATCAAGTCAATTACTTTTCCTACAGACTATCGACGGGAATTTTCCACTAATTTCCACATAAAACGAAAAATTTATAAGGATATGGAAGATTCTCTTGCCTCGGTCTATACGTGCTAGTTTACCCTAATTGACAAAAATTCTAGCTACTTATCTTTTGTGCCTATAAAACATAGGTAGCCTCTAAAGTGTTTCCCTATGGCTCAAAATCGGCATGAAAAAATAAAAATAAAAAATAAAATAAAAAGGAAACTAAAAATATCATCAAGATTGAAGAGTAAAATCGGTTTTAAGCCATGATGGTCCAAAAATTCGTAGGTTAAAATAAACCTAGTTAACAAAAGAGATTTCTGCGTCAAGGAAACAAAAGTATCAATCTTTCTTCAAAAGCTTGTAAATATTGAATTTGAAGAAATTGATGACATCCCTCTAATGCAATTTCTAAAGTTGTCAACTCAGAAATTAATTAATCCAGAGCGAGTCCCAGTGGAATATCCTCTTTGAGGAAGAGACTCTTCTTTTGAGTTTTGAATTATTTTCTTCTTCTTTCAACAGGAGGAGCTTTTGAGTTCTCCGATATCGGCGATATTTTGAAGAAGAGATGAAGCTTCACTATTGGGTTGAGCCTTGGCGTTGTAGCGTTGCTTGAGGGAGGTTAATGCGGACAACAGTCTTGTATTCGACGACAAAAGGCGATTGTTCGCTGCGTCCAGGGCAGCTATTTGCTGTTCCTGCGCATCGATCACGCGCTGCTTGTACGACAGTGCTGCCGACATCTTCTGTTGCTCGCGACGAAGTTCCTCCTCCACAGAGATTAACCTGAGATCAAAAAATAAAATATTTAATTACCATGAAATACTGCAATCTGCAAAGAATTATTCAGTACGAGGCTTATTGGATTACGGTAGACTCTCACAACGCGCCTTTTCTCACAAAGCGCCTTTTCTCACAAAGCGCCTTCTCTCAAAAAGTGCCTCTCGCCTAGAGCGTGGCATTGAATACGCAAGTGCGAGAAGATATTCAAATAATTACCCAATGCGTCAAAGATATATTTTCCGCCAAGCCTCAGGGGCGTGGTTTAACTGAGCGGGCACTTAGTGAGGAACTCTATCTCGAGCGCGGGGTGCCTTGTGAGAGTCTACTGTATAAAGAGGCAAATTAATTTATACAGGGTTTTCAAATCTGAGCTTCGCAGGGAATGGAACTCAAATTGAAAGGAATTTTCAACTGGAAAAATATAAAACTAAAAGGAAGCAGCATTTTGTGCAAATTATTCATAAGAGGATCTGCAGAAATTTTGGTACTTCTTGAGGATTGACGTTTTTGTGGTTAAAAATATAGAATGGAATAGTATAATTATATTTTATTTCAGAGTGCTGGGAATAAATCGCTATAAAAGGACACTTACTGCTCAATTAAAATTGTATGCTAATTAACAAATGTCATTATTTTATTTTAAGAATTTTACTAATACGCTATCCTCATTAGGGTGTCCAATAACATTTTCCTTTTTTAAATTTTGAAAACTACCCTCTATATTTCTTCCTTTCAGGGAAAAAATACTGTACTATCTCGTACGCATGATCTCGTACACATGATCTCGTGCGTATGATATCGTGCGCAAGGTCTCGTACGTTCGATTTCGTGCGTACAATCTCGCCCTGAAGCAGTTGTCAGGACGAGTCATGGGTCACTTAAGACTGAGTAGCAGCGCTCTAAAATTTGAGAATCGTAATTATGCGTAATTATGTATTTAAAAAACTGTCTGTGTACGTGATGAATGTATGATGCGTGTATGACGTGAGGAGATCATTAAAATGAGCAAAATGGAAGGATGGATTTAAGTGGCAAAAGCGATGAATACCAGATCGTTTCTTTTTTTTAAAATGAAGCGTTTCGGAGGGATTGGCGCGTGACTTGATAATAAATCAAAGGTATCAACCAACGGCATAAAAATGGTGTAATACGTAAAAAAAAGCTTAGAAATATAGTTGACTCTTACACCAAGATCCAGATCAAGCCAGAGTATACCAAATGCAGCGGATAGAATGCACAGGAACACACAATCAATTAAACATACATATTAGATTAAGTCTCGATGCGATAAAAAGAGAGTAATTAGTTCCAGTAATCCGATTTGTTAAAAAAGCGGAGTGGAAAATGACCAAAGAAGGACCGAATTCTTTACTTGAATACTAGATGCAATTATTTATTAAATTTTTTATAGATTACAAGCCTCTGGGCTAGGTTTTATTTGGTGGTCTCAATTTTATTTAGTAGAGAAAAGTCTACACTTACAGTGTAGCGTAAAATACAAATTTCAGAAAATTAAAGATCTTGCGGTCCTATTCTTTTCCTGTTTAACTAAAAAGAAACTGTGTAAAAATTATTGGTTGCCTTAAAAGTGTTTCAATAGAAGTTGTATGAAATTTTTCCATTTACGACCATTTTTTTAAGAAATAAGTACGGAAAAGTAGAACCATTTTTACAGGAAAATACAAATAAATACAATAAACACAGCAAAAAGTACAGGAATAGAAATAGATTTTTTGAATTTGTAATTACTTGCTACGTTTTTTTAAAGTATCCGAATTCTAGCAAAATTTTGTGCTTTCTAATAGAATTATTTCAGTAATTTCCCACAATTTTTCAAGATTTTTTTAACATGGAAAATTACAAAAATAATTAAACTAGAAACTAAACGTTTGTTCTAAAAATTTCTGGATCTAAATGTTCTTAATTCTTGTATACTTTCCTGTAAAATATTGAAACTACAGTTAAATACAACAATATACACACGAAAAATGAAAAAATTCTTCGTCCAAATAATAAAGAAAAGTTCTAAAGTATTTTTAAAATAAAATTAAAAAAAACAATGGAAAAATACAAAAACAATCATACTAAAAACTAAAAGTTTGTGCTAAAATTAGAAAACTTTTGCCCAATTTTATAAATAATTACAAATTTTTTTTAATTTCGTTATTGTATTTTTTGATATTTTGTATATTTTATTATAGTTTTTATACTTTACAGGAAAAAATAAAATAATTCAAAAACAATATTGAATTTTCATAGTTGATGGATTTATGATTCTACATTTAAAGATTATTTACTTGTTCAGAAATTATATTACAAAAAATATTGTTAAAATAATTATTTGTTGTCAGTTAAAAACTTTTCTCATGAAAAATAATATCTTTTCTCTAATCAGATATAACTGATAATATCATTCCAACTCTTAAAATAATAGAAAACATTTTTTCCAGAGGCCTGATTTTTGGGAAAACTACCTGAAGTTAAACTTAATTTTTTCGATTTTTATTGATTTTTTAATTCAAATATTTGTCAATATAGAACGAAAGCACGCCAAAAAATTTGGTTTTGTTCATAAAAAAATTATTTTTTGTTGAATTTTGGATAACAAACAAAAACTAGAATTCCCGAGACAAATTTTCTCTGATCGGAATCAAGCTTTACACAGTTGGTTTTTAGGTAAAAGGGAAAAGAATTGGACCCTAGGGTATTTTATTTGATGAAACTTAAATTTTATGTCGACACTCTCGACTAAATATAGAAGAAAGGACCGATATTTAAGTCCTGATTATTTTCTTCCCGTTATTAATTTTGATTAATTGATTAAAGAGAGGCTCAATTTTCTTCAGAAGTTTAAATTCCATGACGTCAGGACCTGAATTGAGCAAAATCAGGATTAGGAAATGGAGAATTATGTCGCGATGAGTGAAAATAATAGAAACGATACTGATCGCGGCGAATGATTACATTCAGGCAAGATTCGGATGAATAGGGCAAGAGCACCAATTCTTGACACCTCATCCCAATTATTGGCATTCCAAAAACCGAAGTAAATTTATTTGATCATAATTTAAAAAATCTGGTCGGTTAATAAAGATTACGAATTTCTACATAATCAATTTTGTAAATAAAAATTTCAAGATAAGTAATTTTATTTCATGATAAATTTCATTTATAAATTTTTGTAGCAATGATTGAAAAATAATTAAATTATTGTTGAAAATAATTCTATAACGGTTAAAATAATTTTCCGGTACCGGTAAAAAAAAATTATCCATGCTGACAATACCATTTCTCGAAACTTTTTTTTTATGATTTAGGTTTTATTTTCTAATATTAATTTTAAATTTTGAAGATTTTAAAAAAATGTCGAAGAATTTGGAAGATTATAAAAATTTTTTTAAAATTTTGTAAGATTTAAAGAAAAAAAAACCAATTTGTGAAAAGATTCGAAAATAATTTGAAATTTTGAAACCTTTTAGGAGAACAATACAATTTTTTTAAGACTCATGAGATAATTTCAAATGAGTTTTGTTTTTGAGAAATAAATTCTAAACTGAAAATTGAGGGAAAAACTTATAACATACCCTCAAATTTTCACAAAAAATGTAGAAAATTGAAAGAAAAATTTTGCAATTTTGCAAGATTACATGATAGAAAAAATTTGATTATGTTTAACAATAAGAGATATTTGAAAGTTTGCCATACGTTTAAACAACAATTTAAAATTCATAAAGATTTCAATTTTTTCTAAACGTAGATTTTTTAAGATTCCGAAATAAATCTTTTTAAGTATTTTGAAAGGTTTCAAAAGAATAAAATATTTAATTAAAATTTCAAACATTTTCAATTTCGGGACATTTAAAAAGATTTCCAAAATGTTTAAAAAAGACTCTGAAAATTTTTAGGGCACATTTTTTTCAATTGCAAGAAAAATTCGAATCATTTTTTAGGATATTTAGAAGAATCAGAAGATTGTTAAAGATTAAGAACATTTGATTAAACAAAATTACGAAAAAATGAAGATCTTTGAAATTTTTGAAAAGAAGACGTTTTTAAGAACTTTCAAAGATTTCAAGAGAATCAAAAAAATGCCTAGATTCCTAGGAAATTTTTATATGATTCTTCACTGAGAAAAATTAAGTTTAAGAGAATATTTAAAAATATTTGCAGAATTGTCGACAAATAATCTAGAAGATTTTTAGGCAATTTTTTTAAATTTTCAGAACTAAAAAAAATGAGTTAAAATACTATTTAAAAAAATTTATTTTAAATCAACATTTAAAAAGATTTGAAAACCTTTCAAAAAATTTACAACATTTTTAAAAAAGAATCTCCAAGATTTTAGGGAAATTTTCTTTATTTTGCAGTATTTTTTTTAATTCGAAGAAAAATGAGATTTTCTTAAAATTTCATTTAGAAATAAGGAAACAATTTAATTGTTTGATTTAAATTAATTTAAAAATTCAATTTTGAAACTGTATAAAGTTTCTGAAAGGTTTCAAGGTAGGAAGCAATTTCTTAAAAGATTTTTGGAAAAAATAAAAACCTTTTTTTTTAATTAATTTTTTTAAAAAAGTACAGCTGTGAAATTCCTCAAAAATAATTTTACAATGTCGGATATTTTATAATGTCGAAAAAAAATCTCGGGGCCTTTAAAGCAATTTTTTCATTCTTAAAGATTATTAAAAAAATTGAGACCAGTTCGAGTCAATTTAAAAGTCCTAAATATTTTTAAAGCTGACTCAAAGTTTTCCAAAAGTTTAGTCAAATCCTGCATAATAAAGAAATGTTTTTCAAAATTTTCTAGATTCTTTTTCGAGATACATGAAATCATAAAAAATCCTTTTAAATTTGTCTTAAGAACCTTAGAAATTTTTATTTTCAATTAAAAATTATTTTTCCCTTCATAGATGAAAGGTTGCGTGTTGGATTCTTTTTTTAATATATTTTTTATATATTTTTTATATATTTTTTATATATTATATATTAAATAATAAAATTTAAAATAAAATTGTATCTAATTAATTAGACAGAGGTGCCGAAAATTGGAGGAATGATGATAAAAAATTAGTGCTCTTGCCCTGTAGCGCGTATAGAAGAAAGGTAATGACGGTGATGATGATATACCTGGAGATGATGCTCTTCATTTTGGTATCAGGTGCTATTCCGTCTAAGTCGGTATCATCAGTCGTAGCCAATCGCGCACGGAGGCGATCTACGTTGTTCTGTAGCCTTTCAATTTCCACCTCGTACTGGAAATGATAGAAAGTAACAGTGTGTTAGTTACAAACTATCAGCCAAACCCACCCTGGCTGACAACTTTTAGATTTAGATTATGAAGATGCTCGTCAGAAATTTAGTTTTGTTATGCACAGCTTGTTACTTCAGCTTTTTATTATATGTATTGTCAACCAAATGATAGAGGACTTTAATGAATCCCAAGATGATTTGTACACAGATTCCGCAACATTATTTCCAAAAAACAGACTTTGCAGGCCAAAATGGTCTCGAAAGAGGAAAAATAAGGCGATTTGTCACGAGAATAGGGAAATACATTCTTTTTAATCAATTTAATATAAAGGTATCATATTACATTCAAGAGGATACGCTTTACATACGATTTTTTAACCTGAAAGTTGAATTTTCAACAAAGAAATATGAATGTTCAATCTAAAAAAGATGAATTCTCGACGGAAAATATAATAGTTGAATTTCAAACTAAAAAAGACAAATTTGAAACTAAATAGTCGAATTTTTAACTAAAAAAGATTCGACCAAAAATGGAATGGCTCAATTTTCAATTCGAAATTAAATTTTCAAACAACAATAAACCAAATTTTGAACAAAATATTTCTACTTTCAACAAAAAAGTGTATTTGTATTTTCTACAAAAATAAGATGAATTGTCAATCTAAAAAAGGTGAATCCTCATCGGAAATAATAATAAATAGTAGATATTTCAATCAAAAAAACATTTTAACTTTTAATCACAATAACCGTTTATGTCAACCAAAAATACCAATTTTCAGCAAAATACATGAATTTAAAAAGAAAATAGTTACATTTCCAATGACTACAATTAGTTTTGAACTGAATAGATGAATCTGCAGCAAACAAAAAATGAATTTTTTACAAAGTAATTCACCTTTAAATTAAATAGTTGAATTTCCAGCCGAAAATGTAAATTCTCAACGAAGAATATAATTGCTGGTATTTCTATCAAAAACGATTTTATTTTAATATAAAAAATTTCGAATTCAACCAAAAACGACGAATTTAAAAGAAAAAAGTTAAAAACTATTTAATTCGACAAAAAAATTCGAATTTTCAACTAAATAGTTCAATCTTTTAAGACAAATTAGTCTATAACCAGGCAGTATTATTTATAACTATAAAGGATGAATTTTGACTTTTCAACATTAATTTTATATAAAAAAAGACGAAAAATGTTAAAATGACTAAAAACGGTAACATTTTCAAACAAATATTTGAATTTTCAATCGAAAAGGTTGACTTCGACAAAAATTTTTTAATTTGTAACCAAATAGTATCATTTACATCCAAAAGAAATGAATTTGCAACGAAAAATATAATAATTGATATTTCAACAAAAAAATATATACTTTAAATAAAAAGCATTTTAATTCAAATAAAAAATTCAAATTTTCAACTAAATAGTTCAATCCTTAAAGATAAATTAATTCATAACCAGACTGTTTCATTTTTAACGAAAAAGGATGAATTTTAAATAATGAAGATTAATTTTCCACATAAAAAAAAAAGACAGAAAAATGTTAAAATGACTAAAAACAGTAAAATTTTCAACCAAATATTTGAATTTTCAATCGAAAAGGGGTTGACTTGGACAAAATACTTGTAACCAAATAATGAACCAAAAGTACAATATTTGAATTTTTAATTAAAAGATATGGACTTTCAACCAAGAATAATTCGATTTTCTTATTGGATTCTATTAGTTAAGTTCGCCTTTAAACAAAAATCGCAAAAAAGGAGAAAAGGAGAAAAGGGGGAAAGGGGGAAAAGGGCAAAAAGAGGACTTCTTTACTTTGAGGTAAGAGTGTGAAGAGTGAAGTCTGAAATAAGGAAACCGATTTCTAAAAGAGAGTAGAAATTCTTACTTGATCGATGCTTCGGTGACTGCGGGATTTGCTCCTCCTCGTGGCGCAGTTCTCCTCCTCGCTCGTATCCGAAAGATCTCTCGTCGAATCAAGCGACAATCGCCGCCTGAGTTTGTTGCAACAAACATTCTGTGTCTGTTCGGCAGGCGTCCGATGTCCCGCATTATTCGCCTGTCTCCACTGGTTCTGCCCATTCCTCTGAATAACATTTCTAGCATTCTGCTGCGGAGATGGCGAAGGACTGAGATCCACACCTCTCACACACTCAACACCAACACCGCCAGTTTCCCTTTCCCTTTCTCTCTCCCTCTCCTCCGAGCTGCTGCTTCCTCTTCTTCCCGTCCTCGTGTGATTCGACTCCATGTGATAAACAGGATTCGCGAAAGCTAAAGGTGCTGCACTCATGATATGAGCATTCGCATTATTACTGCTGAGGTCCACCGGACTGGAACTCTGACTGTAGGCAGCGAAGCTCTGATAGCCGGAAGAAGCCACGTTGCTCAGCTGCGAAATCGAAATTTGCGATCCTTTCTGGGACTTAGATTCCGAGACCTCGTCATCGGCGTATCGGAGAAGGTCCGAAAGTTCATCAAGATTCCCATTAGCAGGATTGGAACTCTTCGCATGATTGTAATTGTTATTCGGCTGATGGTTGATCGAAAGCGTGAGATTTGAGGAGGGATTCACAACAACGTTTGCGTTAACAGTCGTCTTCGAAACATTGTTGTAATTCTGTTGCTGGGTTTGATTCGCATTTTCCTCCTTGTTGTGGAAATGATTCCGGCTCGCTGATCTCGAAACGTTGTAGTTGTGATTATAGTTATCGTCGCTTCGGTCATGTAGCTCCAGATTCTGTAGCCTCGTGATGTTGTGCCTGTGATGCTGGGAAATATTGTTCGTCTGGTTTCCCTGGGCGTTGGTTAAGTTATAGTTTGAATCCTTCAAGTTGCTGTGACTTTCCGACCTGGTGGGACTTGTTGGATGAGTTTGGCAGTGATTAACGTTAGCTAGGCTTGCGCTCGCAGTCAGTCTGTATCCGACTCCAGGGCGATTGGTGATCAAAGGCCTGTGTTGTCTCGTGATCGGAGTTGGTGATCGGGAAACGAAAGCCGGAGGTTCTAGAGGATAGTCATCAGTGTTTATCTGCAATTGCAGTTTGCCGTTGTTAGGCAAGTAGGCGTTTCTGGGCAGAGTTGCTGCTCGGATGACGTTGGGACTCCTGGAACTATTGTGTCCTAGAGTGTTTGTCTGCAAAATTTCATTGCTGTCTCGGATTGTTCCGTTTAAGGTGCTGTGGTTGCTCAAGGTCGAGGTGGCGGAAATTGAGAGATTCGAGTTGCTGTTCGCGATCGCTGGGTCGTTGTAGCGAAATATGTTGTTCTGGAGATTCGGATAGCGGTGGAGAGTGGAGACGGGACTTGGTCCGGGTTGGTCCAAGGCTGCGGAGATCTTATCCAAAATTTCGGGAAGGCGAGAGGGTGGGGAGGATGGAGATGTTGATGTAGTGGCAGCTACACTCTCGCGGAGAAGAGCATGCAGAAGGGAAAGCTGCTTTCCTAAGTCGATGTAGCCATCGAACTCGAGAGAGTTGTGAGCTGATGTATCTTTGGGGAGTGGACTCTGTAAGAAGATCAATTTTATACAAATTTAGTCTCCCCTCTTGGGTTTGATCGTGTCAAAAATGAATCAAGTGTGGGATTTTACTCACACTTATCAGCTGCAAGAAACTCTTCATCGATGGAGCTTCCTTTTCGAGGACATCGTTCATGAATTCCATGAAGTTCTCCTTGCCCTGGAACCTCGTAAAGTTTGCGAGAGTCTGCAAGGTTTTCGCCACCAATGTTAGATTCCTCGCCGCCTTCTCATTCGGATATTCTGAAATTAGGAAAGATTTAGAATTTATATTTCAGAATTTAGAAGAATTTAGAAGAATTTTTGCTATGAAAGTAGGTATGGTAATTTTTTTAGTACAGAAAAGATGATAAATTTTTTCGACAGAAAAATAATATTTTTGTTTAAAAATTCACGTTTCCTCTTTTTGAACAGTAAACTAATCTTATTGATTATCAATTCATTTTTTTTAGTTGATAATTGAACTTGTTGGTTGAAAAGTCTTGAATTTTGTTAAAAATGCCTTTTTTTCGGTCGAAAATTAAATTTTTTGTTTAAAAATTCATATATTTATTTGAAATTTAACAACTGGGGTTGAAAGTTGAACGACTTTCTTAAAAATTTATTTTTTTTCCTAAAAATACAACTTTTTTATATAATAATAATTTTTTTGTTTAATAATTCATTGTTTAAGTTGAAACTTCAACTTTTTGGTTGAGAATCCTTGAATTTTATTGAAAATTCGTATTTTTGGTAACAAATTTATTTTTTAAATTAGAAATTCATCTTTTTTAGTTAAAAGTTCAACTTTTGTTTGAGAATTTCAGAATTTCATTAAAAATTGCTTTTTCTTCGGTAGAAAATTAATTTTTTTGTTCGACAATTCATCTTTTTGGTTAAAAATTCTTGAATTTTTATGCAAATTCTTTGTTTTTGGTAATAAATTAATCTTTTTTTTTAAATTCATGTCTCTTAGTTGAAAATTGAACTTTCTGATTAAGAATACTAGATTTTTGTTAAAAATGTTGTCTTTTTTGATAGTAAGTTAATTTTTTCGATTAGAAATTCATCTTTTTTAGTTAAAAATAAAATTTCCTTGGTTGAGAATTTTTGAAATTTGTTAAAAATTCCTTGCTGTTAGTAAAAAATTAGTTTTTTTCTTTGAAAATTTATCTTTTTGATCACAAAGTCAACTTTTTGGTTGAGAATTCCTTAATTTTATTTTTAAAAAGGCGTCTTTTGCATCAAATTAATTTTTTCTTTTAAAAAGTCTTTTTTTTAGTTGAAAGTAAAACTTTTCAGTTGAGAATTCTTCATTTTTTTTCAATAATGCCTTTTTTTCGGTAGAAAATAATTTATTTTTCTTTCATAATTCAACTTTTTATAAAAAAATCAAATTTTTGTTTGAAAATTCTTGAATTTTAAGGAAAATTCGTATTTTTTTGTAGTTAATTAATCCTTTTTAGTTGAAAATTCAACTTTTTGGTTGGGAATTCCTCAATTTTATTTTTTGAAATCCGTCTTTTACAGTAAATAAATATTTTCTTTTAAAAAGTCTTCTTTTTTGGTTGAAAATATAACTTTTTTGTTGAGAATTCTCGAATTTTGTTCAAAATTCCTTTCTTTCGGTAGAAAATTAATTTTTTTCTTTAAAAACGAATCTTCAATTTTCATGCAAATTAATATTTTTTGTAGCATATTAATCTTTAGTTGACAATTCAACTTTTTGTTTGAGAATTCTTGAATTTCGTTAAAATTTAATTTTTTTCATTAGCGAATTAACTTTTTTGTTTGAAAATTCATCCTTTTGATTTAAAATTTAAAAAGTAGGTTTAAAGTTGTAGTAATTCGTTAAAAATTTAACAGTTTGGTTAAAAATTCTTCAAATTCATTGAAAATTCGTCTTTTTTGGTATTAAATTAATCTTTTTGTCTGAAAATTCATCTTTTTTAGTTGAAAAATCAAATTCTTGTTTTAGAATTCCTGAATTTTGTGAAAAATTGTTTTGTTCGGTAGAAAATTTGTTTGTTTAAAAAATTAGCTTATTCCATTCTTGGTCGAAAATGATTATTTTTTAAGTGAAAATTCAAGTTTTTGTTAAAATCAAACTATTTTGTTAAGAATTCAGCTTTTTGTTAACATTGAATCTTTCTGTTAAAAATTCGTTTTTTTGTTCTTTTTTTTTGTTAAAAATCAAGCTAGTTTAGTTGAAAATTCAACTTTTGTTTTGAGAGTTCTTGCTTTTGGTTGGAAATAAAACTATACCTTTTTTAGTTTGAAAATTCAATATTATCCTTATTAACTAACACATAAAATTCTATTAGGCACATTTCAACACCTACTCTGTAAAACCCTTTTATATTTTAATTGTTGATTTATTATCGAATTTTTTTTTCGTAGAAAATTATTCTCTAGTAAAAAAATCATATTTTGAAAAGTCAAGTGGAATCTTTTATGGATGAACATTCAATTATTCTTTTGATTTTTTAAAATAAAATTTCATTTGTTTTAAGAGAAACTTAATTTTTTGTTGATGAAAATGCAACTATTTCGTAGAGAATTTAACAATATTGTTAAAAAGTCATCCTGTTCGGGTAAAAATTCGTCGTACTGGATTGAAAATTCAATTTTTTTTCGTAAAAATATATTTATTTCTTAATTTGATATTTTTATCGTGAAAAGTCAACTGAAATATATTTTTAACAGAAAATTCAAAAAAAAAATTAGATTATATTTTTGATTTAAAAATCGATCTGTTTTAGGAGAATTTTTAAAATGAAAATTCAACTTTACGGTTAAAAATTATTCTTCTTGGCTTGAGGATTCAACTATTTTGTTTGACAGATTTGGTTAAACCACTTTGTTAAGAAATCATTTTTTTAAAAAGATTTATATTTTTAGTTTAAAATTCAACTAGTTGGGTAAAAGTTACACTAAATTGTTAAAAACTGATTTTTTGATTGAAAGCTTATGTCATTGTTTGAAAATTTCACTGTATAGTGTAAAGTCTTTTTTTATTTAAAATTAAATTTATAACTGAAAATATAAATTTTACATTTTTTAAGATTAATCTTTGGTAGTTGAAACTTCTCCTTATTTGTAAAAAAAAAATATTTTCTTGATTTAAAATATAATTTTTGTTGGTTAAAAATACATCAGTTTCGTGGAAATTACCGTGTGTAATATTGAAGAGAGACGGACTGAGAATAGCGGGACAGAGAAATCTGAGGAAGATGGATGCAGAAATGAGGTTGTCTGCGATATCCTCGCGGCCCATTTCCGCCAATCTTTCGCGAAAGATTCGGAAACATTCACGAAGCTCTAGAGGAAAATGGGCGTGACTGGAGAGAATTCTGCTCCAGGCGAGTTCGACGGCGGCTCGGAGATTTTGCTGCTGCTTGTGAAGAGCGGCTACCGAGGCGACCTTCATGGGATCCACCTCGCAATCACCTCCTTCGACGGCGCCACGCACTACTGCCCCTAAGGTCTCTTGAAGATAGCGATCACCAGTTAGCTTCAAATAAGCTTCCATTGCCTTCGTAGCCAATGAGTTCCCTCGAAACGTCAGTCTCTCATCATCTGTGAATTCAAAATATTATAATTTCAAGTTCAACTGCATCCTATCAACCGGCGGTAGGATTCTGAACTTTGGTACATTTGAATTTGTAACAACAATATTGTGAAATTTTGAATTCGAAACCTCTAAAAATTAATTGAAGAAAAAACTTTAGTTTCAAGGCCTCAAAGATTAAATTGTTTTCGAATTGCACATTCAAAACTGTAATTTTAAATTGAAACTGTAGAAATTTCAAATTAAAATTTTAGAATTTTTTCAATTAAATGTATATAAATTTTTAAGACAATAAATATATTATTAATAAGTATCATATCACGTAGTATCAATTGACATTAAAAACGACTGGATAGATTTCTTCACCAACAGATGAGATTTCTGTCAAATAAAAAATCAATGTCATTTTTGCCCATCATAATTACAGAATTTTAAATATTGCGAGAAATAGTGTGAACCTTTAAAGTTTAATGATTCTAAAAACTTTGAAAAATATATACTTTCTTATAGAAAATTTTCAAAAATGACAAAATTCTCCGCTTTGTCCCCATTTTCTCCCAGTTTTCCTGACTCTCCCGAGTGGGTTAAAAATGATTTTATTTTTCGGTTTATCTTTATTTATTCAAAGAAGGACATAAAATTAAAAAACTAATTATAAATCGTCGGAACATGTAAGTTTTTAAATTGCAAAGGATCATAATCAGGAAACATAAAAATTCTTGACTTATAGTGAAAGTGACAAACATTTCAAGCATTGACATTGACCGAAATGCTTCAACTGAGTCTTCTTCAGTGGAGAACTTGTTAACTTGGCAAACGATTTGAGAAATGTTTGCCATCAGCAAAAAAAGAAATGGTAAAAGTAATTAGTAGAATTGTTTAATTGACTCGGTCGGCAGATTACTGACCTATTCTGTGAATGTCCATCATGACAAGATCAGCAAGAAACTGAGGAGCCTTCTTTTCTCTTTGCATAACAGCAACCAAAGCAGTGGCAATGTCCTCTTTGGCCTTGACGCCAATCACTGGTTCTAATTTTTCGCAGAGCGAAGCGTAATCAGTCTTGAGGTACTCCAGGAATTCTTGGTAAACCTGGACCGGTAAAATGTCAACCGATTGGAAGCGGCATTTCACTCTAAGAGCCGGTGGTTCTTTAAGTGGACCCTTTTCGCCGACAACGGTGTACCATTTTTCAGTGAGATATCGAGAGGTCACATTGTGGACTGGAATGCTCACAGATCCTGCAAATTTCATTTTTTCTTATTAGTATTATCTTATCTAAACAAAATAATTTTCTAGGATCACAAAATAGGACACAGATACGCCATAAATAAAACTGGACACAGCGATACTTATAGGTGTATTTTTAGCAATTTTATAAAGCTGTATCAGAAAATAGTACAAATATAAGCCATACATAGAGCTGAACAGCAGGTAGGATATTTTTAAATGGGCATTTCTAGCGAGTTCATAGAGCTGGGTCAAGTAATAGGACATAGATAGGCCAAAAATAAGGCTACACAGTAAATAGGATACTTATAGCGATTTTTATAGAGACTGATAAAGGAATAGAGTATAAATAGGCCATAAATAGAGCTGGAACGAAGGTAGGATAGATTTTTAAAAGAAACGTTCGAATTCGATTGAAATTTTGGCCAAGGGAGAAGAAAACTGCAGAAAACCACAAAGAGCCTTGTAGAAGCGCTTTTTTAAAAATTAAATCAGAAAAAATATTACAATATTAATATTAATAATATTATATTATATGAAGCATTATATAGGCCATAGATAGGCCATACATATAGGCTAAGCAGTTAGGATACTTATAGCGTTTTTTATAGAGATTGATAAGGAAATAGAGTATAGATAGGCCATAAATAGAGCTGGACCGAAGGTAGGATACTTATAGAGATATTTTTTAGCCGCATTTTTAAAAGAAATGTTCGAATTCGATTAGAATTTTGGCCAAGGGAGAAGAAAACTGCAGAAAATCAAAAAGACCCTTGTAAAAGCATTTTTTTTAAATTAAATCAGAAAAATATTACTTACAATATTGATAGTAATAATATTATATTATATCAAACATTATTATTTTTATTTTATTGTATTATCTCTTTTTTAAGATAAGGATTAGTATTATCCTTTATTTCTAATTTGAAGTCACGACATCTCGTATACATTGTTGTCAAAACCAAGAAAAGTATTTTCAGTTTTTTTTTAAGTGTATATGAATATAAATTTCCATGAATCTTGACATAATTTAAAAATATTTTTAAAGATTTTAAATTCGTTAAAACAACATGCAGAAAATTTGAGACCAAATTTTTTTACTTTTACAGGATTTTGCAAATTTTAGAAAAAAAGTTGAGTCAATTAAAAAGATATTTAAGACTTTGAGAAATTCCGAAGAAATTAAAAAATATTTGATAGATTTTCGGCAATATTTTCAAGTTCTTAAATATTGTTTACCTCTTCAAAACTTCTGAAATTACTATATATATTTTGCACTTACTCGAGTTTCTTTTGAAATTTGAAAAACTTTTAAAATTAAAAAAAAATCCTTAAAATCTTCCAGATTTTTTTTGGCATTCTTAAGAAACGTTTAAAATTTTATTTTAAAATGAAATTTTCAAACTAAAAAAAATCATTCGAAATTTTTCCAGGAATCTTACGAAAAATTTTTTATTATCTTGAATCAAATTTCCAAAGAGATTTTAAATTTCTGATAAAATTTGAAACTTCTATATACCTTTTGAGTTGACATACAATTTTATAATTCAAAAAAATTAATTATTTTCCACGAGATCTTAGGAACTTTTTTTATGATTTTTAAATCTTTTAAAATCATTTATTTGGAAACATTTTTAAAACTTCTAAGTACCTTTTAAGATGATTCGAATGTATGCTTAAAGTTATTTACAGTCATGTAAAATTGAAAAAAAATTGTTTAAATGGAGATTTATAGTGATTTAAAAAAAATTCTTTTTAATTTTTTAAGAATTTCTAAATATTTCAAGAGATAACAAGTTTTGTAAGATTTCTAAGGTCACCTACAATGATTTTATTGTTGTTTATTAATTTTAAATGTTGAAGATATCTAAATATGCGAAAAAATCATCAGTAAGACTTTAAGACAATTTTATTTTCCAAGTTCCAAAAATGTATCGAAATCTTCAAAAATTTACATTAAAAAAAAATTTGAAATCTTCAAACTTTAAATGATTTTTAAAACTTTTCAAAATTTGTAAACCTTTCTCGTCAAATTTGTCCAATTATTTTGTGGACAATTATGGAAATTCTGTTTAGTGTTTTTAAATCTTCTAAAATATTCTCTTTAAAATAACTTTTTTAAATAAAAAATTATTGAAAGATTCCCGGGAATCATAGGAAGATTTTCTGATTATCTTGGAATCATTTAAAATCCTTAAAGGGCTTTAAATTTTATTTCGAAAACTTCAAAAATATACATTTAGTTTCAAATTTTTAGAGATTTTTTTCAAATCTTTAATTTAAAAACAATTTTAAATCCTTGAAAATTTTCCAACGAATTAAAAAAAAATGTATTTTCTTGAAACAATTAAAACTTCGTAAATACCTGATTTTTTTAAATCTTCCAAAATATACATTTCGTTGTAATATTTTTTTAAAAAATTTCAAAATTTACATTACTTTCGAGTATCTTTAAAACTTTCAAAAACTTCTAAATATCTTTTGAAATAATTAAATTTTATCCTTGAATTGGAATAAATCCTGCAAAATTAAAAATATTGTTTTAAAATCTTTCTGATTCTTTTTCGAAATATTTTTAAATCACTAAAACTTACAAAGAATTTTTAAACATTAAAACTAAATCATTAAAGTTTTACCAGAAATATTATTGTCGTCATCGATAATTTTTTCGTTACTGGTACTCAAATATTTTTTTACCACTATCGAAAATACGTTTCAGTGAACTGAAAGTTTACTTTATAAACTAAGATTTCAGTTTTGTCCACAGTTTCATTTTAATGATTTGAAAATTGTGATTTAAAAAATTAAAAGCGGCATCAACCCTAATCAGGTTTCCAAACATAAAAAAAATTATTCACGCTTAGATTTCTCTCCTAAAATTTGTTACAAAAATCAATAACCCATTTTCTTTCAATTTTATAAAACAATTTTAAAATTAATTAGTTTTGAACATGGTGGTACGCCGAGACCCTAGGCCTAGTAACCTAGCTGATCCCTAAAGTTAGTAAGGAAGAAAAACTCTTGATTAGCTATTTGCAAAAGACTTTTAGAAATGAGACCTTGATTTTGGAAATTGTTTGGATACAATTGATGGGTCATAAAGGGGAATAGGCGGAATTCCCTTACCGATCAACACGTTCTTATCCCGCTTCTTCTTCCTGTCTGCCTCCCTATAGAGGTTCACCTGGATGGTGTTGACGGAGGGCAGGTGGTGGAAATCGAAATGCTCGCCCCAAAAGCAGAGATCTGCCTTCAGCTTCGCAGTGGTCCTGGCGTACAATGTACTGTCTAAACATACCTCGCAGAAATATCGCTTTTTGGCGGGCACGCCTTTGGCCTCCAAAAGCCATATTTGCAAAGAATTGTCCGTCCTTCTTGTTTGCTCTGCATCGGGCTGGACAGATTTTCGCAAACTAGAACAGAAATAGGAAGAAAAATTACTTTCGGTGCTGCCTTCGGAGGAAGAACCATTAATCCATCAAAAGCTAATTTTGAGAATCTTTTCATAGCCTAAGTATCAATTGAAAGTTTAAAATCCTCTCTGGCTCAAAAAAAGTGTCAAATCGAGTCTATAGTGAGTCCAAGGCCTGTCCTCTGGATTATTGAACAAGAAAAATACAGTAGACTCACACAAAACGCCTTTTCTCGCTAAGTGCCTCTCCCTTACATTGCCTGTAAATTCGGTAAGCTAATGTGTATTAGAGATATATTCCGCCAAGTCTCAGAGGCGTGGCAATTAGTGAGTCTGAGGACCTCGGTCGCGAGGCGATTTGTAACAGTCTACTGTGTATTAATTGAAAACGTTCTAAATCAATTTTTGATTAGGGAAATTTTTGGAAAAGGGAATATATTTCGAAGGGAATGAAAATCAATTAAAATGGTTGATTTCCTAAATAAAAGCGTTTAAAATTGAAAGTGTTTGAAACTGAAGAATTAAAAATCAGATGCTCTAAAATTTAAAAATTTCAGTCTAAAATTTTAAAAATTGGACAATTTTGTTAGAAAGGGTTAAAACTGTATCATTTCTAATTCAAAGGCTTCAAAATTGAACAAATTTATGTCCTGAATGGAAAAATCTCGAGATTGAATGATTTCAGGTTAAAATTTCGAAAAATGAACAATATCTAAACGTTAAAAATTTGAATATTTTCAGATAATTATTTTGAAAAATGGGATAATTTAAAATACAATGGAATTAAAATTGTATTATTTATAACTAAACCCGTTTAGAATTGATAAATATAAAATAAAAAACTTTTGAATTTAATAATTTTAAATTCGATGCGATTGAAATTTAAGAATTTTATATTTAAAACTAAATTGACTTTTTTTAATTTAAAGCTTCTGAAAGTCTAGCATTTTAAATATTTCGCACGCGAAAATTCTAATTTAAATTTAATTGACATTTTTTTTAGTATAATCCTGTAAAATTGGATTATTATGAAAAAAAGTTTAAAATAAAAAGTAACTTTTTAACTGGGAAACATTAAAAATGAAATATTTATCTTACGGAACGTTAAAAATTAAACGAATCCGAACCCGGAATTTATATATGTATTAAAACTTTTTTATACTCAAACTCTTTAAAATTTTAATTATTTAAAAAAACTTTAAATGGTTAATAAACTAAAAATTTTCAAATTGTTGATTATACTTTTTTTTATTCAACCATTTTAATTTTAATTATAACAATAAAACATCTGAAAGAGGAAAATAAAAAATTTAGCGTTCAAGATGAATATTTAGATTTTTTTATAAACAATGTGTTTTCTGTCCAAAAAAATCACTCTTATTTTCAAAGTTCAAAATTGAAGAATATAAATTATTATGAACATTTCAAGTTTATTAATTTATAGACCTTCAAAATTATACGCTTTTTAATTGAAAATTTAAAAAAATAATTAATTGAAAGTTTCCAGGAAGGGGAAATAGGGGAGGGTGGGAGTGTAGGGAGGAGGTGATAAGAAGTGTGAAAATCGGAGGGGACCTAGGTAAAAATATAGACAAAGGGTGAGTAAGGAGAAATATAGTATAGTAAGGAAGGGGAGAGAGGAGTGAGTGGGGAGGCTAACTAGAGGAGAGGAAGTGACGATTGAAGGAAAGAAGGGGCTTGGATTGAGAGGGAGAGTATATGGAGGGGAGGAGTGAGGGAACTAACCCGTAGTTTGAAGGAGCAGTAGGGAGAGAATAAGGCAGTAGGGAAAGGGTAAGACAGTAGTATGAGAGGGGAATAAGGGCGGGGGATTAGTGGGAAGGGCAATATAAGTAGGGTGGGAAAGGATGGAAGTAAGGAGAAGTGGGTGATGGACAATTCCGCACTAGCTACCTGGGTACCGTTCCCCCACTACGCGGCTTCCCCTCACACCGTCGAGCAGTTTC
>JAAAKG020210151.1:0-22657 GCA_010014905.2 Druon quercuslanigerum | reverse complement strand
GATCCAGCGCAGAACAATAGCCAAGGGTCGCCAAGACGCCAGGTATCATGTGGTACCTCCAGATCGTCTTAAGCCAAAATTTATTTAATTTGTTGAAAATGGTTTAAAAAAATTGGTTAAAATCTAATTATTTTGATGGAAATTCAACTACTTTGTTATTAATAATTTTTAATTTAACTGCAAATTTTATTTTTCCATTTTTTGTTCAAAAATATTTTTTTTTCGTTCAAAATTCAACTATTTAGTTGAAAATTCCTTTTTTTGGTAAAAAAATTAATCTTCATCGTTGAGAAATTTTCTATTGTGAACAAAATTCAATTATTTCGTTAAAAATTGAACTATTTAAAAAAAATTATAACTATTTTGCATACGTCATCATTTTTCTTAAAAAATTCGTCTTTTATGTTTATTAGGGACTAAAATTTTATTACTTTTGTTAATTTATTACCATTTTTACATTTATTTATATTACATTATTATATTTATTATATTATTTTTTATTTTTATTATATTATTATATTATTATTATTATATATTATTATAATTATATTAAATTTATTACCTTTATTTTTATTTAAACCTTTATTAAGGACTGAACTATTTCGTTACCAATTTGTTTTCTTTTTTTGTTCAAAATTAAATTCATTTAATTAATTTAATTTAAATAATCAATTTAACAGAAATCAATCATTTTTCATAAAAATTAATTTTTTTATTTGGTGATTCAACTTTTTTGGTAAAAATCATTTTTATTTTAACTGAAAATTCAATTTTCACATTTTTGGTTCAAAAATAATTTTTTTAGTTCAAATTTTAACTATTTGGTTGAAAATTAATGTATTTTATAGAAAATTCTTCTTTTGCTGATAAACGAATCTTTTTCGTTAAAAAATAATTCTATTTTGTAAAAATTAATTTATTTTGTTGAAAGTTTAATTATTTTGTGAAAATCCAAACAATTTTGTATAGGTCATCTATTTGGGTGAAAATCAACTTTCCTGTTCAAAAATCCACGGACATTTATATTTTGAGATTGAATAATTAAACATTTTGTTAAAAATTTGTCCTTTCTCATTAAATTCAACTGGTTAAAAATCAATTTATTATTATTCTTTGAAAATCAATTTTTTTAAACGTAAATTTACCTCCAACATTTTTTGCAGAAAATTTTTCTTCGGTAGTCTAAACTTCAAAATTAATTAATTTTCTTAAAAACTCATCTTTTTGTATAAAATTAATAATTTTGTTAGAAAATAATCATCTTAGTTAAAATATCATCTTTGTAGGTTTCTAATTTATCCATTTGATAAAAAGTTTAATTATTTCATCGAAAATATGATTATTTTCACAGCCAGCCTAGATTGATTTCAACCCAAAAATTAGTTTACTCGGGTATTTTGAAAAAGTTGGTAAAACAAATTTCCAAGACAAAAAGAGTTTTTCCTTTTTAACAATTCAAAATCTCATTTTTCTCGAAAATTCTCATTTTTCTTGAAAATATTGTTTAATAATCTGTGAGCATTCCCAGAATGGAAACTTAAAATTTGATTCATTCAAATTTGACGAGTTGATGAGTAAAAAATTCCAAACTTCGTTAAAAAATTGAAGCATTCTTGACTCAGCATCTTGAAACTAAGTCGTTAAAAATGATTAATTTTCAAATTCTGTATCATGATTTTTAATATATTACAAGATGCAAGATGAAGGTGATTTTGTCGAAAGAGAAGGAAAAAGAAGTAGAAAAAGAAAAAGAAAAAAAAAAGAGAAAAAGAATCAAAGAAACCGGAAAAGACCTGTGGACCCTTTCATGAAAGAAATCTACTGTGACCTCACTGCCATTTATAAGGCTACCTGGAATGCGTTTAGACGCATTCAGGTATCGAGGTACGTCAATCTTCATCCTGAGCAAAGTGAAGAATGATGAACCTCCTCGGGCTCGGAAATTTTTCTCAAACCTTCTACATTTCTGAGGTCTCAAATCCTAAATATAAACTGAACGTAAACTTGAAATAGAAGCTAGATTCTCAAAATTCCTTGTCTTATGTTTACAAAAGTCGAACATTTTCAGAAGCCTGTTCAACACGTGTGCTAATCTAGATAAAGAAAATACAAGTCAAGTAAATAAGGAAAGTTTCACTCCAGTTCAAGCAGCCCTTTTACGTATTTACTAACAAAAATAAATTCAGTGTTTTTTTTCTTGCTAATTATCAAAATAAAATAGAGTAATTGGTGCAGTTAGTGTTCTAAAGAGTTTAAGTGCTCGGAGAAAATCACGTGAGCATGCGAGTATGCTTGAGACTATGCGTGACCTTTATGTGCTTTGAGACTGTAATGAGCACTTATAAGTATTATGAATTAGGATTAAAGAATCGTATTTTCTATCTTTATTAATAATAGATTATTTTAATTTGTTGGGGAAATGTATCGCTTCAAATTAGAAAGGGCACTTAATTAAAAGGCAAGAGAAAATCCCAATTTTTAAATTCTTCTAATTATTTCTAATTAATTAATGATATTATAGCAACCAAATTTTGGTTTCTAAATGCATTTAAAACAATTTTTCGGTTGAATTTTCAAATCAAAGATATTTTGAACATAAGAAATAAATTTTTAAATAAAATGATAATTATTTAACCAAAAACATGATTTTTTAACCAAATAGTTAGATGAATTTTCTACCCAAAAGAATAATTTCCTTTCAAAACGAGTTTTTAGCAAAATTAATTTATTTTTAATTAAAAATACAAATTTTCAAGCAAAAATTAAATAGTTACAGATTCAGTTTGTAGAATTTAATTATCAACTATAACGAAACAAATTTTTCGACAAAGAAATTAATTTTAAATCACGGTGATGAATTTTTAACCCAAAAGATGAAACTTCTATTAAAAAAAATTGAATATTTAAATTTTTCGCAAAAGATTTAACATTTAAAGTGAATTTTCAACTAAAATGATAAGTTTTCAACAAAAAAAATAATTTTTAACCAATTAAATGAATTTTTATTCATAATTTAATTAGTTTAAAAAACTTAATTTTGAACTAAAAAGAAACGAATTTTCAGCCAAAAAATTAATTTTTATTCACGGTAATGAATTTTTGAGCAAATATTGAAACTTTCAACCCAAAAGATGAATTTTCTATAAAAAAAAAATAGAATGGCTAAATTTTTCACAAAAAATGGAATGGTGAATTTTCATCTAAAATGATAAACCTACAACCAAATAAAAAAGTTTAATTTTTAACTAATTAAATGAATTTTTAACTTAAAAAGATAATTTACAAACTAAAACTAAAGTAGTTTAATTTGCAGGTTGAAAAGTAAATTTTAAACAAGAAAAAAAAACGAGTTTTCAGAAAAATTATTTAATTTTCAACTGAAAAAATGAGTTTTTAACTATATACTTAGTTGAATTTTCTACCAAAAGATTAATTTTCTATAAAAAAACAAGTTTTCAGCAAAATTACTTAATTTTTAATTAAAAATATAAATTTTTAAACAAAAATTAAAAAGTTACAGATTTAGTTTAAAGAATTTAATTTTCAACTAAAACGAAGCAAATTTTTCGCGAAAGATATTAATTTTAAATTACAGGGATGAATTTTCAAACAAAAATATGAATTTTTGACAAAATAGTGGAATTTTCAACCCAAAAGATGAATTTTCTTTAAAGCAATAATATTTAAATAATCTTTAAATATATAAATATATTCTTTAAATATAATATACAAATATTTAAATATTATCTGAAAATATTAGAAAGTAAATTTTCAACTATAATGATAACTCTTTAACAAAAAAATTATGTTTTACCAATTAAATGAATTTTTAACTAAAAAAGAAAATTTACAAACCAAAACGTGAATAGTTCAATTTAAAGTTAGAAAAGCAATTTTTAAAAAACGAGTTTTCAGCAAAAATAATTAATTTTCAATGAAAAATATAAATATTCGAACAAAAATGGAAAAGTTACAGATTTAGTTAAAACAATTTAATTTTCAGCTCAAACAAAACAAATTTTTCGCCCAAAAGATAAATTTTATTTTTTTTAAATAGAATATTTAAATTTTCCGCAAAAAATTAAATATTTAAAGTGAACTTTTAACTAAAATGATAAGTTTTCAACTAAAAAAATTTTTTTTTAACCAATTAAATGAGTTTTTATCTAAAAAAGATAATTAACAAGCCCAACCTGGAATAGTTTAATTCAAACTTAGAAAATTATTTAAAAAAATCGAGTTTTCAGCAAAACGAAATAATTTTCAATTAAAAATATAAATATTTCAGCAAAAATGGAATAGTTACAGCCTCAGTTAAAAAAACCTAATTTTCTACTAAAAAGAAAACAAATTTTATTCCAAAGAAATTAATTTTTAATTACTGTATTGAATTTTACACCAAAAATTAAATAATTACAGATTGAGTTAAAAGAACTTAATTTTCAACAAAAAAAATCAAATTTTCCGCCAAAGAAATTAATTTGAAATCAGGGTGACAAATTTCCAAACAAAAATATAAATTTTTGTCCAAATAGTGGAATTTTCAACCTAAAAGATAAATTTTCTTTTTGAAAAAATAGAATTTTTACATTTTCCGCAAAAAATTGAATATTTAAAGTGAATTTTCAACTAAAATGATAAGTCTTCAACTAAAAAAAATTATTATCAACCCATTAAGTGAATTTTTATATAAAAAAGATAATTTACAAACCAAAGCTGGAATAGTTAATTTTAAACTTAGAAAAGTAATTTTAAAAATACGAGTTTTCAACAAAATAAATCAATTTTCAATTAAAAATATAAATTTGCAAACGAAAATGGAGAAGTTACAGATTCAGTTTAGAAAACTTAATTATGAACTAAAAAGAAACGAATTTTCAGCAAAAAAAAAATTTTATTCACGGTAATGAATTCTTGACCAAATATTGGAATTTTCAACCCGCAAAATGAATTTTCGATAAAAACTAAAAACTAGAAAGGCTAAATTTTCCACAAAAAATGGAATTGTGAATTTTCACCTAAAATGATAAACCTTCAACCAAAGAAAAAAATTTAATTTTTAACCAATAAAATGAATTTTCAACTAAAAAGATAAATTTGATTCCAAAAATAAAATACTTAAATTTTCAGTTAGAATTTTCAATTGAAAAGAAACGAATTTTCAGTCAAAGAAATTAATTTTTAACCACAGTAATTAATTTCTTATCAAAAATATCAACTTTTGACTAAATAGTTGCATTTCTAAACCGAAAGATAAATTTTCTATAAAAAAAAACATATTTTTAACTAAATATTTTTTTCTAACCAAAGAAATAAAACATCAACAAAAAATATAATAGTTAAATTTTCTACAAAACAGAACATTTTTCAACAAAGAGATTACACTTCTGTCAAAGAAGATAAATTTTCCATGGGAAATGAAATAGTTAAAGCGTATTTTCAACTAAAATAATAAATCTTCAAGTGTAAAAGATTTCATTTTTAAACAAATACATGAATTTTCGACTAAAAATATAAATTTTATACCAAAAATAAAATACTTACATTTTCTGATAGCAAAATAAATTTTGAAGAAAAAAACAAAACAAATTTTCAACCACATTAATTAATTTATAAATAAAAAAAATTTCATCTAATGATAGCACTCTTCTACCATAAAAAAACGAATTTCCAATGGAATAGTTTATTTTTCAACTAAAACAGGTAAATTTTCAAACTAAAAATAGAATAATTGAATTTGTTGTAAAATACTTCATTTTCAATAAAATCGAAGTAAATTCCCAACGAAATGGCGTAACTTTCAATTAAGGAGAGTAAATTTCTATGAAAAAAGATAAATTTTTGACAGAGAATTGAACATTTAGATTTTGAGTTAAAAAAATTAATTCTAATTAAAAAAATAATTTTCAACTAAAAGATAAATTTTTAATCAATAAGATGAATTTTCTACCAAAATAAATTAATTTTGAACCATGCACATGAAATTTGTGAGGAATTTTAAACAAAATAATTGCATTTTTCACATAAGGTCAATTTTGAATCAAATATATCAAATTTAATTAAATTTGGAACAAAAAAAAAATTTATCCACCAAAATAATGAATCACCAAACAAATAAATACATTTTTATCAAAGTAGTTCCACTTCAAACTAAAAAGTTGAATTTTTCACCAAAAAGGATGAATTCTCATTGAAAAACGTGATATTTGATATTACAACCAAAAAAGATTTTAATTTTATATAGAATAGAGATCGAAAGTCGCGTTTTCAAAAAGCAATTTCCAATTTTTTCAAATTTTCAACTAGCCTGAAGTAATATTTAATTATTTTGATAAAAATAATTGTTTAAACAATTTATTGTTATTGTTAATAATATTATATATGAATAATGCTAGTTTGTTGCGGTTTTTTTTGGAATTTTTTAATTTCTTGCAAAATTTTTACTTGGATTGATTTATTCTATTATTGAAATTTGCAAAAGTGAATGTTTAAATTTTATTTATCATTAGTATTAATAAAATTATCTTTGGATAATGCTAGAAAATTCCGGCTTCTTCAGAAATTTTTGACTTTTGGTCCACTTTTCACTTGCAATGATTTATTAATTAATTCAATTTTGCAGAATTATTTATTATTATTGTTAATAATTTTATCTTTAAATCATGCTAGAAATTTGCGGCTTCTTTTGAAATTTTTAACTTTTTTATACTTTTCACTTGGAGTGAGTTATTGTTTAGTTCAATTTGGCAAAAACAATTGATCAAACAATTTAATATTATTGTTAATAATATTCAATTTGAATCATGCTAGAAAGTTGAGACTTTTTTTTAAATTAAAATTATTTACTGAACCTTTCACTTAAAGAGAAATAATATTTAATGAAACTTAACTACAATAATTGTTTCAACAAATTAAAATTATTAATTATAATATTATCTTTGAATAATGCTAGAAAGTTGTGGTTTCTTTTGAAATTTTCAATTTTTTGTCCACTTTTTAATTAGAGTAAATAATTATTTAATTATATTGAGCAAAAATAATTAATTAAACAATTTAATATTTTTATCTTTGAATAATGCTGTATAGTGAATGTTTCCTTTGAAATTTTGAACTTTTTTCCACTTTTCACTTGAAGTGAGTTATTATACAATTCAATTCAGCAAAAATAATTGTTTAAACATTTTGCTATTATTTTTGTTAATATGCTATAAATAAATAATGCTAGAGAATCTTTCTATATCTGTAATCGATCAAATAATTTGATGTTTAGAATATTTTTTTAAAAATAACTATTCATAAATTTAAATTCAAATATTTTGTTAAATAAATAGTAAAAATCGACAGAAAGACAAAATAAAATTCCAAAAACTATTTTAAAAAAAAATTAATCCAATGTTATTTTTTTTTATTTTCCAAATAAAAAACAACTAAATTTAAAGTTATATAATCTAAATTTTAAACTCCTCAATTTGAAATATTTAGAAAAAAAAATTGACTTTTGGTCTTCAAAATCATTAAAATTAAAAAATTTGTATTTTTCAATCTTTAAAATTAAAATTTTCGAAAGTACATCATTTTTCGTAATAAAAGGTAAAACTTGGCTATTTTTTAATTAAAAAGATTTACAATTCGAAGTTCTATAATATTGAAGAGTTAAAACTGAAAACTCTTCAATTTTAAAGTGAAATTACAAATTTCTTAAAATTTTTAAACTTAAAATTTGTGGAATTTTAAAAACCAAAAATTTTTTAATTTTAAGATTTAAAATTCAAATCAATTCAAATTTATAGATCTTCAATTAAAAAGTCTTTAATTGTGAACAGTAAAAATTATAGCGATGTTTTATTTTTACGAAACTATTATAATTTTTATATTAATTTTTAAAATTTGTTAAAACAATATTTTTACAAACTAACTGTATCTGGAAAGAAAACTGCATGGAAGGGGTAAAATTTCTGTGAAAAAATTAATTTTAAACAAGGAAATTCTTAAACAAAAATTTTTAAACAAAAAGTTGAATTTTCAACTAATTAATGTTCAACTAAAAAATAGAAAGTTTGATTAAATTACATACATTTTCAACCAAATAGCTGAAATATTAAACTAAAAAAGATAAATTTTTATCTGTAATAATTTAAATAAATTTTTATCACAATAACTTAAATTTACACCAAACAACGAATTTGCTTCAAAGCAGTTCAATTTTTTATTAAATGTTAAAATTTTCAGTTACAAGAAACTTTGTTGACAAAAAAAAAAAAAATTTCACCCCAATTGTTTAATTTTCAACGAAAAGTGTCTTAGTGGTTATTTCAACTAAAAATTTTTTTTTTAGAACAAAGACGAATTTTTAACAAATAAACAAAAATGAAATAGTGGAATTTCCAGCTGATGAAAATAATTTTCAACCAAGAAGATGTATTATTAACAAAGAAATGTAATAGGTTATCATTTAACAAAAAACATTCAAAATTTTAATTAAGAAGAGTTGATTTCAATAATTTTAAAACAAGAACATAAAATTTCTGCTATTAAAGATAAATTTTTAATAAAGTCAAAAAATATCACCGTAAGTAAGAGGATTAATTTAAAAAAATGACAATAAATAAATTGAATTTTTCACCAAAGAAATAAAGTTTAAACTAAAATCATAACTCTTCAGCTAAAAAAATGCATTTTTTCCACTAAATATAAATATTATTAAGAATAACTAAATATTAAAAATTTTCTACCAAATTTTCAAAGATTTGGTTTTGTAGTGATTTTCAGACGTGAAAATATCTTAGAAATGATTTTCACCAGGTTCCCCACCCCGCACTAAGATAGCATATACAAATCATAACGCCCCCCCCCTTAAAAACAAAAATCTTCACCAACTTTCTGCCCGGTTCCTTTAAAAGAAATTAGGAGAAGATACAAATTTTAAATCCTTCAAATTGAAGAGCTTTAAGTGAATGAACGACTTTGAAGATTATTATTATTATTAAATTTAAAATATAGACGTAGCTTTGGAATTAATTAATTAATTTAGAAGGCAAGTAAGTGTCATGAGAGGATTGGCAAGGGAAGAGAGGCCGAGATGAAGGTTCAAGAAATTAGAGGAAGCAGCGAGTAATATATTTCAATTTCGATTAAATGGGGCTAGACTTAAAAAAAAAATAGGGCTATTTTGGGGATAATCACCGGCCGGAGGCACAAAGCATCCTATGGCCGTCACTGAAAGAGGGGAATGTCGCTGGGGAAAAAAACCTGGAGTCCACATTAGTCATACCTCAGGCGGTTACTAATAATCAGATCCTTCGGTTATAACAGCCTCCGATCGAATCCATTCAAGCTTCTGCTTTATTATCTGAAAAATTGGAATTTTCTCACGATTTATCACCGATAAGATTTTTTATTATTATAGTCCAATCGACCTAATAACTGTAATGAGCATGCTGCTTGAAATGAAATAAAAATATATTTTTATTTTTTAATAGCTTACTAAAATACTCCAAGAAGAAATAATTTTTTATTGAATGAGAAACATGTTCTTGTTCTTAGTTAAGTTTGAATCTGGCGCCCGTTGATTGCTACATTGGCTATATCTGGGTGACGCCATTCTTCGCGGGAAAATTCAAACTGTCTGAATTATGAAAATTTTAAGAAGACTAAAACTTGTTTAAAAAGATGTATTTCTATGTATAAAAAAATATCGCCCAAGTAAGAGAATTAATTTTAAAAAAATTTCAATAAACTAGTTGAATTTTTGACCGAAAAAATAAATTTTGAACTAAAATCATAAATCTTTAACTCAAAAAATGCATTTTTTCCCACTATATAAATATTAATAATAAATATTAACAGCTTTTATTCTTTATTCTATTTACACTTCATTCTCTGAAAAATTGGAATTTTCTCAAGATTTATCACCGATAAGATTTTTTTTTATTATTATAGTCCAATCGACCTAATCACTGTAATGAGGTTGCTGCATAAAATAAAATAAAAATATATTTTTATTCTCCAATAGCTCACTAAAATACTCCAAGAAGAAATAATTTTTTATTGAACAAGAAACATGTTCTTGTTCTTAGTAAACTTTGAATTTGGCGCCCGTTGATTGCTAGATTGGCTAGATCTGGGTGACGCTATTCTTCGCGGGAAAATTCAAACTGCCTGAATTCTGAAACTTTGAAAAAGACTAAAAATTGTTTATAAATATGTATTTCAATGTATAAAAATCTCTGAACGACCTTTATTTTTTATTCTCTTAATTCTTTATTCGTTAAAAAATTGGAATTTTCTCACGATTTATCACCGATAGATTTTTTATTATTATTATAGTCCAATCGACCTAATAACTGTAATGAGGTTGCTGCATAAAATAAAATAAAAATATAATTTTATTCTCCAATAGCTCACTAAAATACTCCAAGAAGAAATAATTTTTTATTGAACAAGAAACATGTTCTTGTTCTTAGTAAAGTTCGAATTTGGTGCCCGTTGATTGCTAGATTGGCTAGATCTGGGTGACGCCATTCTTCGCGGGAAAATTCAAACTGCCTGAATTCTGAAACTTTGAAAAAGACTAAAAATTGTTTAAAAATATGTATTTCAATGTATAAAAATCTCTGAACGACCTTTATTCTTTATTCTCTTAATTCTTTATTCGTTAAAAAATTGGAATTTTCTCACGATTTATCACCGATAGATTTTTTATTATTATTATAGTCCAATCGACCTAATAACTGTAATGAGGATGCTGCATTAAATGAAATAAAAACATATTTTTATTTTTTAATAGCTTACTAAAATACTCCAAGAAGAAATAATTTTTTATTGAATGAGAAACATGTTCTTGTTCTTAGTTAAGTTTGAATCTGGCGCCCGTTGATAGCTAGATTAGCTATATCTGGGTGACACCATTCTTCGCGGGAAAATTCAAACTGTCTGAATTATGAAAATTTGAAGAAGACTAAAAATTGTTTATAAAGATGTATTTAAACGTATAGAAATCTCTAAACAGCTTTTACTGTTTATTCTCTTTATGTTTTATACTTTGAAAAATTGGAATTTTCTTACGATTTATCACCGATAAGATTTTTTATTATTATTATAGTCCAATTGACCTAATAAGTGTAATGAGGATGCTGAAATAAATGAAATAAAAACATATTTTTATTTTTTCATTGCTTACTAAAATACTCCAAGAAGAAATAATTTTTTATTGAATAAGAAACATGTTCTTGTTCTTGGTAGAGTTTGAATCTGGCGCCCGGTGATTGCTAGATTGGCTATATCTGGGAGACGCCATTCTTCGCGGGAAAATTCAAACTGCCTGAATTCTGAAACTTTAAAAAAAACTAAAAATTGTTTATAAAGATGTATTTAAATGTATACAGGTGTATAAACAGTTTTTATTCTTTATTCTCTTTATGCTTTATTCTTTGAAAAATTGGAATTTTCTCACGATTTATCACCGATAACATTTTTATTATTATTATAGTCCAATCGACCTAATAACTGTAATGAGGATGCTGCATAAAATGAAATAAAAATATATTTTTATTTTCCAATAGCTCACTAAAATACTCCAAGAAGAAATAATTTTTTATTGAATAAGAAACATGTTCTTGTTCTTAGTAAAGTTTGAATTTGGCGCCCGTTGATTGCTAGATTGGCTATATCTGGGGGACGCCATTCTTCGCGGGAAAATTCAAACTGCCTGAATTCTGAAACTTTAAAAAAGACTAAAAATTGTTTATAAAGATGTATTTTAATGTATACAGGTCTATAAACAGTTTTTATTCTTTATTCTCTTTATGCTTTATTCTTTGAAAAATTGGAATTTTCTTACAATTTATCACCGATAAGATTTTTTTTTATTATTATAGTCTAATCGACCTAATAACTGTAATGAGGATGCTGCATGAAATGAAATAAAAATATATTTTCATTCTCTAATAGCTCACTAAAATACTCACAGGAGAAATTTTTTTTTATTGAATAAGAAACATGTTCTTGTTCTTAGTAAAGTTCGAATTTGGTGCCCGTTGATTGCTAGATTGGCTAGATCTGGGTGACGCCATTCTTCGCGGGAAAATTCAAACTGTCTGAATTCAGAAACTTTGAAAAAGACTGAAAATGGTTTATAAAGATGTAATTTAATATATAAAAGTCTCTAAACAACATTGATGTATTATCGCTATTCGATAATAATTAATAATTAGGACGAAAACAATTGAAACTATTTTGTATATTGCCTAGAAACGTGCAGGCACAATATACTTTTATTTACGATTTCTCGTGTTTAGTAAATTTATAGGTTAGTTTATACAATCAACTGCACAAGCTGTTAAATAGAAAGCAGCGAAACCTGATTGGTCCAAATTTCTTAAATTAATATGGAGGCTAAAGTGGTTTGATTGGTGCTTGGTCTCACTGACACATATTTGTGAGCCGCTCGAAAAGGGGAGACGTGCTAAATCTGCCCCCCCCCCCTACTTTTTATATTTCACAAAAATCTCGATTTAAGGAAAACCTAAGAGATAAAAGCAATTGCTAACATCGAAGTTTGTTATTTCTTTTCTAAAATTTATATTTCATAATTTAAAATATTTTCATTAATTATAACCACAAATGAAAGTAAAATAATCAATTCTAATTTCAACAGATCAACACTTGTCATATCTCAATTATTAATTTCATTAAATAATTATTATAATAAATATTTTTAATTAATGACTATCTACGACTATCTACTTTTTAGTGTTGCAAGGAATATGCCAAGTGGCTTACCTATAGAACCCCGTTTTTAAGAACTATATAAATAATATTATCTATGAGTTAAAATTATTACATATTATTATAACAGTATTAATATAATAGAGGTTGCAAAATTAAAAATATTTTTTTTTCTGGAAAGAAGAATAATTGTTAAGGTCGACTTTTAAGAGAATTTGAAATTTTGTGAATATTAACAATATTGTTATTGTTCACGTTACTCACATAGTTACATGTAAGTTATTTACTTATATAAATAATTTTTGTAAATAAAGAAAAATACTTAAAAGAAGTTTTACTGTTAAAATATTAAAATTTTTATATTAAAAACTACCTAATTTGAATTTACCGCTAATTGATCAAAAATTGATTTGAAATTTGAGGTTATTCTGACTTTAGATCGTTTTCATAAATTCTCAAATTTGTATTGCGCATGCTTCGCGTCAATAACTGGATTGGCTACATTTGGCGCGTTATTTAAAATTGTTAAATTTGAAAGAAAGTCGTTGGCCTCAAGAAATACTTCTAAAATTGCTAAAATTAATTCTTTGATTACAGAGTTGACTTAAAAAGTGAAATGTAAAATACTATCATGATTTTTATCCTTAAAGATAAATAATAGATTTTAAATTAAAAAAAATAAAACATTTGTATTACAAATTTAAATTCAAAATAATGTGTAATATATTTACTTATCTGACATTTATTATTTGTTGCAAACAATTAATAAGAAAAACAAAACAAAATTAATCATTTAAAATGAGCGCGTCAAAGGGAACTAATCAACTTGTTGACGCGACGCATGCGCAGTGCAGTATGACATAAAGACCTAAAGTTTTAAATCATCACAATTTATTTAATTATGACTATTAAAATTGTATTCTTAAGAAATATTAGGGAGAGGCCTGCCTTAGGAGGGGGGGGGGGCATGCTTAATATTTATTTCAGGGCATAAAATCAACAAAAAAGACGAATTTTCAACAAAAACGAACAATTTAAGAAAAAAGTTGAATAGTTAAACTAAAAATAAACTTTCATCGAAAAATGTAAAAATTGTTATCTCAATCAAAAAAGATTTTAAATTTAAATAAACAAATTTTAATTTAACTAAAAAATATAAATATACAACTAAATAATTGAATGTTTCAATAACAGGCTTTACAGTTTATAATTCCATAAAAACAGGGAAAATAATTAAATAAAAATTTATTTTTTTCTAGTTTTTAAAGTTTCTCGAAAACATGAGAGAAAAAGAATTTTTCAAAAAAGGTAAAAATAGGAGAATTGGGGAAAATTATTAACTAGAAATTATGAAGTTTTTATCAAAATTTATGAATTCTGAACATCAAATGTAATACTTGATATTTCTAGCAATAAAAATGTTGTTTTTAATTAAAAAACAATTGAATACAATATAAAAAATGACCTTTAAACAGATCAGAAATTTAGCAAAATCGAAAAACATGAATTTTTAATAAATCAGGGCCATTTTCAACCAAAAAGAATCAGATTTCTACCAAAAGAGATACATTTTCAAACAAAAAAGTTTAAAATTTAATATAAAATACTTATCAGGCTAGATTAAAAAAATGAAAACATTGTTGAATTTTTATGCCGAAAGGAAAAATTTTCTACACAACAGTAGAATTTTTAAATATAGAAAATATTAATTTTCTACCTAAATAGTAACATTTTGAAACAAAAATGACAAATTTCAATTTGAAAAAAATCATCATAAAAAAAGGATGACAAAAATTTAATAAAATTTTCAAATTGTCAACTTATAAAAATAAACTTTGAACTAATTTCGATAATTTATAGATTAAAGAACAATAGTTTAAACTTGAATTTTGCTTGAAAAATAAAGTCAACCTTTCTCACAATTAACACCGATCAAATTTGTCTAAATTATTTTAGTCCAGTGCAACTAATTATTTATAATTAAAACAAATTTATGAGACTGAATTTGCAAATGGTAATTTGAATGAATGAAAATTTCCCCGTAGTACAGCAGAAGTTGTCCATTATTCGAACAACGTCCCTTCTATGAGCATAATGTCTTTTTTACGATGATGAAAATGACACCATATTTTAAAGAATAGATCTAAAATAGTAAAATGATTGAAGGTAAATATTTGCGAAGGAAAGTACGAGGTGGAAATTCCTAGTGTCCCTTTTGCCCCGTTACTTATGGACTTTCCGGACGTAACGCATATACTTATTACTTAGTTTGACGAGCTATCGATCTTAGCATACGAGTCAAGACCATAACGAAAGCAATCTTCAGTAACGTTTACGATGTCGTATGGCCTTTAAAAGGCTCGTAATAGTAATTGCCATGCGTTCAAATTGGATTACGAAGCTCAAGCCGCGGATAATGGTGGCAGTGGCGCCGTTAAAACGGACTTATGTGAAAAAGTATTACACGGGAAAGTGCGGCAATGTAATTAAATAGTTTATAAATGGAAGGACATTTAGTTTACCTGCACGAGAAAGTTTTCGCTTATTATTATTATTTCATACTTGGTGTCTGTATGCATGTCTGCGCATATTCGCATAATTACATTCCATAAAATCATAAAACATTGTCGCTGTCCAACACTTATGCTTTGCTCACCACATGACAGACTTCCGACATTACTTTTACTTCCTGGTCAAGAAAATAAAGTTTATAGTTTTTTTATTTGTCCAGAATTAAAGGGAATTTAAACCTACTTATGTCCAATTCAATTGATGAAGAGTAGATTGCGTCATTTCTTGATTGGTATCTAAAAACTATTGCTGTCGGGATAACTATTATTGTTTATGATTGGATGAAGCTGTTTTATATTTTGCTCGTTAAAAAGAAATGTCTGCAAAAATCAGGTTTATGGGAAATGTGACACTTTAGAATAATATATTAAATAATTATATTTTTCATCAAGTTGTTAAAAAAATAGTTTTGTTTTAGACTAGTTAATGCTAATGCCAGGGAGAGCATTTACTTTCTGATGTTATCAGATGATGACGCGTTTGAACACAGATCTGTGTCCTTTTCAAATCGTCTTTTTTAAACAAAAGATCGTTGAAGCTAAAAAACACGATATTTTTTTAAATATCATTTTACATGCAGTATTATTTAACACACAACGAAGATATCTTACCTTATCCAAGAAATTAAAGATATTCAAAAATATAAGAGAAAACAAAGTTTTACGATATTTATATTGCGGTCTTACAACTAATTTAGAATTTTTTTTTTAAATCGAGTTGAAATTCCCATTTATTAACGTTTAGAGTTATCTTAGAGGCAATTTTCGGAGTTAATCATAGTATATGACAAAGCAAACGTTAAAGTTTAAAAAATACCTGGTAAGTCGGTTTATTATGTGAAGTGAAAAGTATTGGGAAACTATAAAAAGAAAAAAAATTCCCAAAATGCTCAAAAGAGTTCACATTTTTGTAGTTAAAAATGCTGTAAAAACATCTGACAAATTGGTGTGACGCAAACACCAAATGAATAAATATATGGACAAAGAAAGGAATTTAAATTATTTGATGATGCTATTATAAAACTGATTTACGTTAAGAATTTCTGTTTTTCAATTAATAGATACTTTTATATATTTCTTTCTAAAAATTAATCCCCAGAGTTTTTCTTTCATAAGATTTATTTTTCATAGCAAGAATTTTAAGATTTTAAAATCGAATTCAAAATAATGATCTAAATTCTAAAAATATTGTGAGAAAACTGTATTTAAGTTAACGATTTTACAATCCCTTTTATGGTCGGTTATTCTATTCTTTAACCGACGGCCACTTTCACCTGTGTAAACTTTATTGCATCCTTTACATTTGATTAAATAAAAAAAAAATTAGAAATATTATGCATTTTTCCGAGTCTTTTTTATTAGTAAAACATTACTTTAATCTGTGATTAATTCTAAAATACACATTGATAGAAAACTTTTTTAACGCATTTTTTAATCTGTCTAATAACCCCTGTGTACAAGGTTATGAAACCCGTAAATCAGCTAGTCTGTAATGTTTAAGCCATTCATTTTTTTATGGGAGCTATAGTAAATTTAATGTACTCTTTCCTTTTACGATACTTTCAATGAAAGGTAGTGGATAATTATTTCATTGCTAAGTAATTTTTATTTAATCTAAGTTTTCTTTTATAAAATTGATGTCACTTAGTTTATAAATCCATTAGCGCGCTAAGGGAAGCTGCGGTATTCTTCCAGCAGCACTAGATAAGAAATTGCGGCATTAATCTAGCACTAAGGAAAATAAGGCTGCACCAGTAACCCAATAGCGTGGAATAGAAAGGCGCGGATTTCATTTAGCAACGTGTGATAGGAAGCCGCGGTATTAATTGAGCAGCTTAAAATAGGAAGCCGCGGTATGAATGCATAACTGAGGAAAAGAAGGCCGTGATATGATTCAGCAGTGTAAGATAGGAAGCCGCGGTATTATTTCAGCAGCGTAAAATAGGAAGCCGCAGTATTATTACCGAACCGAGGGAAAGAAGGCCGTGGTATGATCGAGCAGTGCAAGATCGAAAGCCGCGGTATAAATCCAGCAGCGTGAAATAGGAATTCGCGGTATTAATTCAGCAGCGTGAAATAGGAAGCCGCGGTGTGAATACAGAACTGAGGAAAAAAAGGACGTGGTATGATCAAGCAGTGTAAGATAGGAAGCCGCGGTATTAATCCAACAGCGTTAAATAGAAAGCCGCGATATGAATACAGAACTGAGAGAAAGAAGGCCGTGGTATCATCCAGCAGTGTAAGATCGGAAGTCGCGGTATTAATCCAGCAGCGTGAAATAGGAAGTCGCGGTATTAATTCAGCAGCATGAAATAGGAAGCCGCTATACGAATCCGGCAGCGAGGGAAGGAAGGCCGCGGTATTTAGTATCTAGATTCGTGCAATAAGAGGCCTCGCTATTAACTCTTCAGCGAGGGAAAAAATACCGTGGTATGAATTCAGCAGCATGCCATAGTAAGCTATCGTACGAATTCAGCAGCGTCGGATGAAAATCGCGTTATTAATTCGACAGCAAAGCATGAAGTAAGATGGCGCGGATTTAATTCAACAGCGTGAGTTAGATACCTGTGGTATGAATTCGGCAGCAGAGAAAGAAGGTCGCGGTATTAATGTAGCAACGTGGAATATGAAGCCGCGGTATTAATACCAACCGAGGAAAAGAAGGCCGTTGTATGATTGAGCAGTGCAAGGTGGGAAGCCGCAGTATTATTTCAGCAGCGGAAAATAGGAAGCCACGGTATTAATACAGAACCAAGGTAAAGAAAGCCGTGGTGTAATCCATCAGTGTACGCCTCTATATGAATCCGTTGCGAGGGAAGGAAGGCCGCGGTATTTATCCAGATGCGTGCAATAAGAGGCCTCGCTATTAAACGGACATCGAGAAGAAAAAGGTCGTGGTATGACTCCAGCAGCGTGCCATAATAAGCCTTCGTATGAATTCAGCAGCGTCGGATGGAAAGTCGCGTTCTCAATTCGATAGCGAGGCATAGAGAAGGAAGGCGTGGATTTAATTCAACAGCTTGAGTTAGGTAGCTGCGGTATGAATTTGGTAGCAGGGAAAGAAGGCCGCGGTAATAATTCAGCAGCGTAAAATAGGAAGCAAGGTATTAATTTAGTAGCCTGGGATGGAAAGCCGCAATATGAATCTGGCAGCAAATGAAGAAAAGCCGCGGTATTTATTTAGAAGCATGGAATAAGAACCCGCAGAATTAATCCAGCAGCGAGGGAAAGAAGGCCGCGTTATTAATTAAGTAGCACGGGATATGAAGCCATTTTATTAATTCAACAGCGTGGGTTAAAAACCCGCAATACGAATCTGGCAGCGCGCTAAGGGAAGCCGCAGTAATGTTTCAGCCGAAAGAGATAAGAAGTGGCTATAATAATCTGGCAGTTAGGAAAAGAAGGCCGCAATATTAACCAAACTGCGTGGAATCTGAAGGTGCGATTGTTATTTAGCAGAACGGGATAGGAAGCTGTGGTATTAATTCAGTAAGATAAAATAGAAAACCACGGTATTAATCCATCAGCGTGGAATAGGAAGTCGCGGTATTAATTCAGCAGCATGCAGTAGTAAGCCGAGATATTAATTTAGCGACGTGGGATAGGTAGCTGCTATATGAGTCCTGCAGCGAGGGAAGGAAGGCCGCGGTATTTATCCAGAAGCGTCGAATAAGAAGCCTTGATATTAACGCGGCAGCGAGGAAAGAAGGCCCTGGTATGAATCCAGCAGCGTGCAGTGTTGAGCCGACGTATTAATTCAGCAGCGTGGGATATAAAGTAGCGCTATGGATCCGGCTACAAGAAAAGGAAGACTGCGGAATTTATCCAGCAGTGTGGAATAAGAATGCTCGATATTAATCCGGCAGCGAGGGAAAGAAGGCAGCGATATTAATCCAGCAACGAGGAATAGGAAGCCATGGTATTAATTCAGCAGCATGGGATAGAAAGCTGCGGTATAAATCCGGTAGAGAGCTAAGGGAGGACGCGGTATTAACTCAGCAGCGTGGGATAGGAAGACGCAATATGAATCCGGCAGCGACAGAAGGAAGGTTGCGGTATTTATTTATCAGTTTGGGATAATAAGACGAAGTATTAATCTGGCAGTAAAGGAAAGAAGGCCGCTGTATAATTCCAGCAGAGTGAAATAGAAAGCCGCGGTATTAATGTAGCAGCGTAGGATAGAAAGCCGCGGTATGAATCCAGCAGCGAGGAAAGAAAGGCCGCGGAAATTATCCACCAGCAAGGAATAAAATAACTGTATGATTCCTGCAACAAGGAAAAAAAAACCTAGGTATTAATTCAGCAGCGCAAATAAAAAGCCGCTTTATTAATTCATAAGCGTGGGATAGGATTCTGCTGTAAGAATCCGGCAGCGAGCTAAGAGAGGCAGTGATATTAATCCAACAACGTTGAATAAGATAGCACGATATTAATCTGGCAGGGGGGAAATAAAGGCCGAAGTATTGATGCAGCAGCATGAGATAGGAAGCTGCGGTATTAATGGAGCAGTATGGAATTGGAAGCCGCGGTATGATTTCGGCAGCAAGGGAAGGGAGGCCGCGATATTTGTTTAGCCGCATGGAATAAGAAGCTTCGGTATTAACCCGGCGGCGTGGAATAAGAATCCGCGGTATTAATTTAGCAGCGTGTGATAGGAAGCCGCTGCATAGAACCGGCAACTAGATAATGGAGGCTGTGGTAAGAATCCAGCAGCATGGGCGAAGAAGCTGTAGTATTAATCGGTAAGTGAGGAAAAAAAGTCTCAAGTATTGATACAGCGTTAGATAGAAAGCCTCGGTATAAATCTGGCAGTGAGGGAAAAAAGGCCGCGGTATTAATCTAGCAGCGCGAAATAAAAAGCCGCTGTAATAATTCAGCAACGTGGGACAGGAACACGCTTAATGAATCCGGCAGCAACCTAAGAAAAGTCGCGTTAATAATCCAGCAGAACGGGATAAGAAGCCGCGGTATTAATCCGGCAGCAAGAGAAAGAAGTTGGAGGTGTTGAACCAGCAACATCAGATAGAAAGCTGCGGTATTAATTCAGCAGCGTGGAATAGGAAACCGCGTTATTAATGCAGCAGCGTAGGATAGAAAGGCGGGGTATTAATCCTGCAGCGGGGGACAAAAGGCCGCGGTATTAATCGAGCCACGTGGAATAGGAAGCAAGGTAATAATTCAGCAGCGTGGGATAGGAAGCCGCTTCATGAATCCGGCAGCAGCCTGAGGGAAGCCGTGGTATTATTCCAGCAGCGCGGGATAAGAAGCCGCGGTATTAATCCGGCAGCGTGGGATATGAAGCCGCGGTATGAATCCAGCACTTAATGAGGAGTGCGGCTTCGAAAATAGGAAAATGTGGGATAGGGTGGCTGAAATTTTTATGTTGCCCTTTTTAAGTATTATTTTTTACGATATAAATATAATTTTTTATAATTTTATTATTCTCTAAAGTTTTAGGGCCTGAGAAAGAGCGTTAATTATTGTTGTAAGTATAAGTAAAGAATTACTTTTCAATGCTTCAGACTCTTAATTAAAAAATTTGGAATTTCTAACGCTTTAATTAAATAACTGTTTAATTTGTAACACTCTTTGTTAAAAAATTCTCAAATTTTAATTGACTAAATTAATAATTTCACCAAAAACGCTTTTCATTAATTGTATTTTAATGGAAGATCACCACTTTTTCTGGGTCATTTATCTATTTATTCTCCTCACATCATATTTCTTTTATTATTTTACTGTAGATAAGTCACTATCAGAAAATTTTATATCATTTTCCTCGCAGTTTCTTTGATCTCGTAACGTCTTTTGTTTCTCCGAGTGAAATTCGTTATTTACTTTTACTCTCGTATTTCATTTCCTAACTCGAGTATGAAACTTCCTTTTATTTTCAGCATGGCTGTTGTTTTTGGTTCATTATTTCTGCTCCTACGAATAACTTTGTTTTCTAACAAAGGGGAGATACTAATAGTTCAGATATTATTATTAAATATTCATTCTTCTATTTATTTATAAATTTGTATTCGAATTAAGAGAGAAGCAAAATAATTAAATTGAAATTAGTTTTAATAAATAGTAATTAATTATAGTGTAGAGCAACAAAATTCAATTAGGAGTATTTCAATTTCTAGAACAGACTTTCGAAGAAATTTCTTTTCAGGAAGCCAAACTTTATAATTTAAAAAAAAGACAATTTAATGAAGTTATGCCTTTTTGAAAGTTTATTATTATATTTTGGGATCAGCATTAATAATTTTTAATTAAAAATGCATTTATTTAGTTAAATATTTGATTATTTTGTTTAAAAATCCAATATTTTGTTACAGAGTTATGTTTATGTTCGAAAAGTCAACTTTTTTTTTAATCGTCTTTTTTTATAGAAAGATCCTCTTTTTCTTGAAAGTTTTTTGAAAACTCGCTCAGTTGAAAATTCATCTTTTATGGTTGAGAGTTAATTCCTTTTAATAAAAAAATCTATAATTATACCTTGGGTTCAGAATTCATCTCTTTTGGTTAAATACTATTATATAAATAAGAATTTGAATTTTTTTTTAAACTGAAATATTTTTATAAAAAGTCATGGTTTTGATTAAAAGTTAATTCCTTTTATTTAAAAAAATCGATTATTTTATATAGATTCAGAATTCACCACTTTTTGTTAAAAAATTAATTTTGTTAATTTTTTAATTTGTAATTAATTTCCCTTGGTTAAAAATTCATTTTTCTTTTAAAACACAACTGTTTTTCAATTATGTTTAATCTCTTTTTTTAAAATTCGATTATTTGGTTGAGGATATCTTCATAGGTTAAAAACCTTTTTTTAAAATTAGAATTTTCTATTAAAAATTCGTCTCTTTTAATAGAAAGTTCAATTATTTAATTTGTTTATAAATGCAATTTTTTGGTAAAAAATCTGTTTGTCTTTTTGGCATGAAAATGCAACTTTTTATGTAACAGTTTCTAAATAAATAATTTTACGTCATTATAAAATTGATTTCTAAACGTGTCTAAACATTATTGATTGAAAAAGATTAAAAAAAATAAATTATAAGCAGAAACTTATTTTGAAGAATTCGAAAAAAATTAGAAGCTTTTTAATAATTATGGAAGATTTAAGGAGATTAAATTTTTGTCGCGATTTCCGAAATAACTTTTAATGTTTAGGCTTTTATTTTTAATAAATAATTTCAAATTTATAAGATTTCACAATGTGCGGGAAAAGAATAAGTAAGAATTTGAGACAATTTTTGAAATTTAAGAATTTAAACATTTTTTACGTAAATTGAATTTTACAGGATGTTAAGAGAATAAAAAATTTTTTGTATGAATATTTAAAAATTTTTTAATGATTGTTTTGTAAT
>JAAAKG020210140.1:0-22657 GCA_010014905.2 Druon quercuslanigerum | reverse complement strand
ACCTTCTACAGGTGACCTTGACCTTAGACCTTAATGCATATCTGAACGTAAAATTTCCCGCTCTTTCAATTGCTGTTGTCAAAAATAGGGGTTCCCATTTAAAAAAACAAAATTGACTTTGAAATAACATTGACAGCGAGGTCCAAGGTCAAATCCAAGGTCACCATTAAATTCCCCGGGAAAAATTACTACAGACTTCATGTTAATTTTAATTTTCTATTATAAATTTTCTAAAATTTTCTAGGGTTTCCATACTTTTTCCTACAATAATTGAAAGCACAGAATATTCGCCGATTAAAAATTTTCGTAAAGCAACATAAAGTTAAATACGTTACCGTTATCGTTATATTTAAATAAAATAAATAACGCATTAACGTTGCTTTTTAAAATAAATAACGCTACCGTTACTAAATACATTTAAAGTTCTGGGTAACGTTCTCGGTAATAATATCTGACATTCATTTCTCAGGTTCCAGTCATGACTTGTAAAGCAGATATTGCATCCCTTCGTTTTCTTCGTTGGACAATTGTATTCCCACTAGTAATTTACGTGACACTATTTTTCATAAAATACAAAAAAACAGTTCCTTTGAAAAGCCAACCGCCTACGGAAGAAGTGAATGACGTGGAGAACCTTTTTTTGGAACTAGAGTCCGCGACAGTTGGTGGAAAGCTGGAAAAGGATTTAGCTCGATTTCGCAACATGGGATTAAGTCTCAAAGACAATGAGAGGATGAGGGAAGTAGAACGAATTGAAAATCAGGATAATCCTCGAATTATTCTTGAAGACATTTTCCATCGGGCTGACATAGACGAGGACAAGACACTGGATATTCAGGAATTAGCCAAATGGATTCATGCTAAAATTACTGATCACATTGATCGTGCGATGCGAGAAAACATAGGACTTTTCACAGCTATCGACAATAATCCTCGAAATGGTAATTTATTTAAACTAAAAAAAACGCAACATGCACCATTTTTTTTGGTCGCTCTTTAATAGACAATTGGTGAAAAGTATATAGGGCTATTTTCGATTATTATTTCGAAACCATCTCGAAACTATTTTTGTCGTGGAACCAGTGTTTATTATTGGTTGTTTGTGTCATTTTATTCCGTTAAAAAAAGAAAGATTGAAAAGTTTCATACTCCTGGCTTCTTTCTCGGTTTCTTGGATGTTTGGAAAATATATTGCTTTAACTAATTTAATTCTTAAAACTGAAAATAATGTTCAAAGTTTATTTAAAACTATTATTGTCGGTAAACCTGTCTTCTTTAAATTTTTTTGCTTTTGACAAAAGAGTCTGCAAACTTCACGATTATGAGAAATTTAGGGTTATTTTAATAATATGTTAAATAATATTAATCACTAGGAAAAAAGTTCCCAGCACTTTAAAATACCAAATTTAATTTGTTGAGTTTAAGGAACATAACATGGAAACCAAGTAGTCAACGTTATTTGAAATAAATTTTCGAATCACAATCCCAAAAAAAAAACAAATTGCGTCTTTTCCATATAAAAGGTGCACTTTTTAAAAATGCTTATAAAGTGACTTTGGCTTCACAAATAATATTGAGTTTTATAACTCGATTGACACTAAAAATTACATTTTCAATATTTAAACTAACTAATAAAGTTTGTACACTATACTATATTAAAAATTAAATATTTTAGCATATTAGCGATGAAATTTCCCAAAATTTATAGATTTTTTATTTTTAAATAAGCAGATATCTAAAGAAAAAAATGTCTCCTTTACTATTTGATTTGAAAAATCTGGAAATAAAATAAAAAATTGCCTTTAAGCTTTTAAATTGCGATTACTGGAAAAACTATTATAAATTTATCAAAAGGAATAAGGCTTGAACTGAAATATATATGAATTTGTAACTAAAAAAAAAACTATTAACAAAGAGGTTTAACTTTTAACCAAGTAATTTTATTTTTAATGAAAAAGACGAATTTTCAACTGAAATTATGAATATTTAATTGGAATATTTCAATTTTTAACCGAAAAGATGAATTTTCTAAGAAAGATGGAATATTAAAATTTTTAATTAAAAAAAATTATTTTTCAAAGAAAAATCAAACGAATTTTCTTTTAAAAGCTTTTTAAAAAATGAAATAGTTCAATTGTCAGTGAAAAAAATTTATTTTCAACCAAAATGATGAGCTTGGAACTAAAATGATAAATCTTCAACTGGAATAGTTGAAATCTTAATTAAAATTATAAATCTTTGACTGAAATAGTTAAACTTTAAAACAAAAGTTTCACAGAAAAAATTAACAACAAAAATTACAACGACATAGTAAAGTTTCAATTAAGATATTAAAATTTTCAGTAAAGAAAATAATTTTCAACAAAATATCTCAATTAGCAACCAATGTGATGAATTTTGAAATAAAATGATGAACCGTCAGCCAAAACATTATTTCTTAACAAAGGATTTTAACTTTGAAGTAAGTAATTACATTTTTATTAAAAAAAAATTCTAAACCGAAAAAAAATTGATAATAATTTGCAGAGTTCATAAGAGTAATTTTTTAGCCGTAAGCAGATAGTTGGAAAAACTTTTTTTTTTACTTATTTAATTGTAAAAACTGAAAATAATGTGCAAAGTTTATTTAAAGCTTTGAGAATCAAAATATTTGTAGCTTATTTTGATGTTTTAGCTTTTGAAGAATCCAATTATTAAAAAGCGCGTGACGACATTTTCGATTAATTCTCGAAACTATCTCGAATTTATAAAAAAACAATTTGAAACTAATATTTTCGGGAAACCCGAGTTCGTGATTGGATGAAGCTTTAATTTTTTTCCATTAAAAAAACAGTCTACAAACTTCAAGATTATGAGAAATGTAAAGTTTATCTAAATAATATATTCAATAATAATAATAATAATAATAATAATAATAATAATAATAATAATATCGAAGGTGTCCAGTGCTTTGATATAAAATGTGTAATGTGTAGATATTCTAAAATTTCTAAAAAAAAGAAGCTTTTTCATCATTTACAAATGTTTCAAGAGAAAGAAAATATTTCTTAAAATTCCTGGGAAACATTTGAATAGTTGTTTTATTTTTAAAAATAAATTATAGGAGAAAATTAAAAAAGATTCAAACTGATTTGTAAACTTGAAAACCTTTTTAAACCAGGCAGAAGAAAACGTAACTTTTTGAATATTTAGAAATAAAAATGTGGAACCTTCATAAAGATTTTGAAAAATTGCACGATTTTTTCATTTAAAAAAATAATTTTTACAAGAAAGCTGACAAAGTTTTTGAAACATTCTTAACTATTTCCTAAAATTTCTAAAAAGAATGTGGATGAGTTGAGAGCAACATTTTCGAATTACCTAAATTACAAAGTTTTATCAAAAAATCGAATAATATTAACAGACCTTTACAAGTTTTAAAAAGATTAAAGATTAATTTAAAAGCTAAAAACATTTCAAAATTTTTTTTAAATTTACATTGTTTTAAATAAAAAAATGTTAATTCATAGGGAAATTTAAACTAATTTTATGTTTGGAAAAAATGGTTTTAAAACATCATTTCAAAAGGTTTTATAACACTTACAAAATTACATATCATAACAGAATGTGGAAGTTTTGAAGGAAATTTATTTCATTTTTCAGAATTTAAAAAAAAACTTTAGAAAAATTGGAAAAATTAAAAAAAATATTCATAAGATTTAAAATATTTGGAAATGGTAAAAAAAACTTAAAGGAAATAAAAAACTTTTCTTGACGTTCCTGGTAAAATTCTTATTCCTATAATCAACGTAATGAGCAGAATACCTGAAAATAAAATGAAGAATCCGACGACCAAATTTTGATAATCACCATAAATTGTTCCTATTGCAATCTGAAAAAAATTTCCTTTCCTGTTTCTTTCTCCGAAAAAGAAAAGAAGAAGAACTTCTCCCTTTTGATAAAAACAAAAAAATATAAAAAAGAAGAAAGAAAAATTGAGAAGGTAATCAACCAAGCCCCCGTGCTTCTCTCTTTTTTGTTCAAAAAAATAAAATTGAAATAATTTATTAAAATAATAATATTTATTATTATTCTTGAAATAATTATGTTTAAATTCTGTCGCTTTCTTTTTCTTTATCATTATGAACTCACAAAAAAACATTAATAATTAAAATAGGAACATTTTATGGTGATTGCCCAAATTTGGTCGTCGGATTCTTGATTTTATGTTCAAGAATTCTGCTCATTAATTTAAAAAGATATCAAAACATTTCAAAAGATTTATATTTATTTTCCAAACTTTTAAAAGTTCTAAATATCTCATAAACTGACTCGAATTTTTCTTAAAATGTTGGAAAATTCTTAAAAATAGAAAAGTTAGACTTTTCGTGATTTGAAATCTTCAGAAAATTTTTTAATTTTTTCAAGAATCTTGGGAAAATTAATTTGAATACGCTTAAAAATAAATAAATAAATAAACTTGAAAGGAAATATTTATTCGAAATTTTTATTTTGAATTCATGATTATTTATCCCCTAAAATTATAATTTAGGTTATTTTTTTCATTCATAACTGGAAATTATTTTTAGGTTAAAATTTAAATTATTCGGTTGAAAATTTGTCTTTTTGCTTTGAAAATTAACCTATTATTGTTAAGGATTTCTCTGCATTATAGAAGATTAGCATTTTTCGTTTAAAAATGCAACCAGTTGAAATTTAATCTTTTCTCAATGAAGATTCATCATTTGAGTAGAAAATTCATTTCTTCGATTGATAATGTAACTAATTCCTTGAAAATTTGCCTTTTTGGCTGAAAATAATTATTCTTGGTGAAAAATTAATCTCGCTTGAAAAAATTATCTTTCATGGTTGAAAATGTAACTGTTAAAAATGAATTTTTGGTTTAGAATTAAGCTATTTTGTTAAAATTTTAATTTTTTTGTTGGAACATTTAATTAATTAAAAAATATTCGACTTTATATTTCCGTTCCGAACAGAAACATAAAAAATCTTCTAGAAGAAGATTCAATGAATCACGAAATAATTAGGACTTTTGAGATATTTAAAAATATGCATGCGCACACGAAAATATATTCTTCATTTTTTACAGATATAGACACTGTGGATAGCCATTTTTACCCTCAAATTGATTTTTTATTTAATTTTAAAATGCATAAGAAAAATATTTCACAATAATAACTACAGAATAAAAATCGTTTTAAGTACAGAATAATTTTTGTTAGAAAAAAAACCGTTGGCTTGAAATAACGAAATTTCTGGGATTCGAAAGGAATTTCTATAAATTAAAGAAATTTTTCTTCGAATAGAAGCCAATGAATATTTTTCTTTTATTCAGAGAATCTTTTTTCTGGGTGTTGTTCTTTATAAAGTAAATTGCAAATGTGGAAATAATTTACCAAGTTCTTTTAAAAGCTTTAAGATTATTAAGATTTTTCAGCCTAGTTTTTTCCGGAATATATTTTTGATATTTTTTTGTGATTGAAAAATTATTGTTTCTTGCCATGACCTAGCAGCCCAGCGTACATAATAGTCAGAGTGTTGCCGGTTATAGGCGCAAACAAAAATATTCAATTCTGTTTTCAATTTCACCTCCTCCCTATCGGAATTGTCAGATAAATTTCAGATGAAAACTTTAAATTTTGAAAGCTTGTATTAAATTATACCTTTTGATTGACAATTTATCTTTTTCATTTTAAAAATGTATTTTGTTTAAAATGAATCTTTTTGGAAATTAATTCATCTTTTGGGTTGAAAATTCAACTATTTGCTTTCATCATTAATTTAATAAATTAATTTTTAAATACTTTAGGCTTGATCATCATTTTAAAATTATTTCGTTTCTTTTATTGAAAATTAATTTAATTTTTGATTAAAAATTAATATGCTATAACTCAAATTTTATTTGGAAATTCGAGCTTTTGAAAAGTTACCCCTTTCAGTTTAAAATACAACTATTCGGCTGAATGTTAAACTCTTGTTAAAATAAATTCTGTTTTGTGAAGATTCGTCTTTTTGGCTCGAAAAAATATCAAATTTGTAGTTACTTAAAAGTAAAACTATTCATTGGAAAATTTAACTACTTGGTAGAAAAATAACTTTTTGGTTAAAATGTTATCATTTCAGTTTAAAAACTTAAACGTTTTGAAACTAATTCGCCTTTTTGGCTTCATGATTTTAACAATTTTGTTAAAAAAGTATATTTTTTGTTGCAATTTCGTAGTTTTTGTTTGGATGAAAATTAATTTTTTTTTTTAAATGTAACTCATCTTTTTGGTAGAATATTCGACTATTTGGTTGAATGTGGGACATAATTAAGTCATAATTAAGAATATATCTAAAAAAGAATTTTTCTTCTTTACTGGCTGAATTGGAAAATATGGATATAAGGCGAAAAATTTTCTTGAAAGATTTAAAATAAAAAGGGTTTTACCCTTCATTTGATTTTTATATGTATACCTTTAATTTACAATCTGTAATTTATGTTGATCAGAAGATCAACGGGATCCATTAAAAACCCTTAGTCATGACATAATTAGTAATATTATTTTTAATTTGAAAATCATAAAAAAAAGCTATTTTATTATTGTAATTTGCCTTTTTTATCGATTTCAAGCTATTTTCAAATTATTAATTGAACACGGCGCCATAGTCCAATAATCGAGATGACCTAATTAAATTATGTTATTTCGAAATTATGTAAAATCATCAATTTACGATGAAAATGTGAAAAAAACCTCAAGCCATCGCAAAATCGTAAATACTTTTTGAAATCTTAAAAATTACCAATAAAAATACAAATAATTTTACAAGAAAAACAATAACGTAATGCAAAATTTGTAAAAAGATCGTAAATCTTGTTCAAATCACAATGAATCTTCTTTGAAATTGACTGATTTTTTGAATAAAAACTTAAATTTCTGACGAAAAGCTTTAATGCAGCAAGAAATTGCTTAAGCTTGTGACATTTATTATTTTAAATAGAAATCATTAATAATTTTGTACTGAAAATGTCAATAATTCCTGACTAAAAACACTAGCATGACAACAGAACATTCTTCAAAATTGTACAATTTCTTCAAAATCTAATGATTCCTCTTTAATATGTCAATTTTTGGTATACAGCGCTAACACAACCTAAAGTTGTTAAAATTTATTATTCTTTTTAGAAATTTGTTTCTTATGTGAAATATAAATTTTAAACGAAAAATGCTAACACAATCCAAAATTTTCAAGAGATTTTATTTTTTTTTGTAATTTTATAATTTTTTGGGTTTCGTAAATATCAAATTTGGTGTAGAATGCTGACGCAACCTAAAAATGTTGAAAATTATGAACCTCTAAAATTTCATGTTTTTTTTAAATACCGATTTTCTGTAATAATAACTTTAATATAACCTCAAACTGCTAGAATATTTCACTTCTAGTGGAAACAAAACTTAAAAAATCTAAAATTTAAAAAAATATAAGGCTTCGGTTAAACTTTATGATGTTATATTAAAATTAATTGAAAAAAACTATTTTCTACCGAAGATCACGAACCAAAAACATTGATAATGTTTAAAATAATTTATTAGGTAATGTGTACGTTTTAATTTAACCGCGCAGGATTATAAAAAACATCAATGTTTCTCATTCACACAAGCTTTTTATAGTTTTTTTTTTATTAAAAGGGATTTTAGGTAGATTTAATTTTAAAAATTTCAATTTAAAAATATAAAAATACTTTAAGTAACATGCGAGATTTTTTAGACATATCGTTACACCACTCTTTATTTAGATAATTCTACAAAAAGAAAATTAAGAATTATTGAAATATTTTTTAGTTTATTATTTTATTTTATATATTTATATTGTTCCTGTTACCACAAATTTGATAAAGTTTGGTTTGGACATAAATACGATTTTTTTGCTATAGAAGGAAGGACTTTTTCTTGCTGTCCCAAGAAAAAAAGTGGAAGAGCAATTTTTCTTTTCCATTAAATCCTAACATTTTTTTCAACCAATCCAATAAAAGTAATATGCATTTCTTTTTTCACTAAACGGAACAAATTTAGGGGGGATGTGGTCCAAAAAAACTTTGGGTTTTTTAGGACACCTTATTTTATATAATTTTATTGTCTAAACCACATAAAATTTTCTCAGAGTGAATTTTTGTTTATGATCAAGTAATTTTTCAATTTTGTAAAACAAATTTTTTTCAGGTGAAATATCCTGGGAGGAATATCACGCTCATTTTTTAAGATCACATGGTTTTTCTGAAAGTTATATTACTTCACATAATAAAAAACATTCAGAATTGTCAAGACAATTAAAGGAAATGATTATGAGAGACAGAGCAAGATGGTCTGAGGTGGCAGCAACAGATCCAGAAAAATTGTCACTTGACGAATTTTTAGCATTCACACATCCAGAAAGTAGTCATAGAGCTCTGTTGCAGATGGTTGAGGATCTATTCGAAAAATTTGGTAAATATTTTGGAAAATAAACAAAGTATTTCGAGTGGAAATAACAAATAATTTATATTTAGTGAAAAATTGTATTATGAATAATTTTTATATATTTTCTGTAATAATTTCAGATCGTGATGGAGATGAGCAGCTGACAGAGGATGAATTTGCAGATTTGCCTTCAGATGGAATGGGGCTCGATCTTCGAGAGGAACCGCTTCAACCAGTTGGTGGAAGTGAAGAAAGAAGGAAAGAATTTAGGCATCTTATTGATAAGAATAAAGATGGAAAGGCTGACCGGACAGAATTATTGGTAATTACACAAAATTATATTTGTTCACAATTTTCAGTACATTTATTTATCGAAATAAATTTTTAAATGGCTTGCTAAGGGGCCATTTAAAAACTTCGTCATGCTATTCTGAACGCCTTTTCCACCCCTCCCCTTCTTCGTCACAGATCATCACACAGAGACAATTTTTTCATTATAGGGAATACTAGGAGAATAATTTAATTTTAAGCAAATTAATTTATAGTTGCATTATTAATATTATATTAAAAAGTTGAATTTTATGCCAAAAGTAATCAGTTATCAAGCTAGAAAGTCGATTATTATAGAAAACATTTCTCAACCAAATAGTTGACTATAGTCAAAAAAATGAAAATTTTACTCAAACGAAACGATTTTTTAAATAAATAGATGAATTTTTCCATCTAAAAAACGAAATAACAATCAATGTGTTGAATTTTTAAGCGGAAAATAATTAAGTCAACAAAAGAAAAATTGTATTTTCATCCAAATAGTCGAATCTTTAAGCCATAAATACGAATTGTCTAGAAAATACTTGAATTTTGAACAAAAAATTAAATTTTCAACAAAATAGTCGAATTTGCAACAACATAGTTATTTCCTACGCCTACAAAGATGATATTTTAATCTCTGGAACAAAAGCGAGGATTTTTTAACCAAATTGTTGTTATCTCATCCCTCGAAGATGAGTTTTCAACCAAATGGTAGCATTCTCTGGAAATCAGTTGAATTTTTAACTCGAAAATGTGGATTATAAATCAAAAAGTTAATTTTTATTGATTTAAGGTGACGTTAAAACAAAATGCATGTATTTTTAAACATATTTTTTAAATTTTAACTGAGAATGACCTATTTTCAACCAGTAATCAAGTATTTCAAATTAGAGTTAAAAAACTTAATTCTCATCATAAAAGGAACGAATTTTCAACGAAATATTTCAAATCTGTAGCCAATAAAATAAATGTTTAACAAACTAGTTTAACTTCCAACCAAGTAGTTAAATTTAAGAAATAAATAAATTCTCAATGAAAAATTGACAGTTAAGTTTTCAACTAAAAACTATCAATATCCAACCAAAAATAGAATAGTTAAATTCTAAGTTAAAAAAATCATTTTCAATAACAACAAAAAAGTCATTTTCAAGTAAAAAAATTTTTTTGTTGTAAAATAGTTCAATTTTCGTCCAAAGAGATGAATCTTTATGTAATTAAATGAATTTTGAACAGAGCAATTAAAGTTTCAACCAATTAGGTTAAGTTTCAATAAAGACGATTAATTTTCTACCAAACGGACGAATCAACAACAAAATACGTCAATTTTCAACCAAATTGTTGAATTTTCCATTAAAAACGACCGATTTTCTAACAATAATACAATAGTTAAATTTTTAGTTAAAAAAATAATAAGTACCAAGCTGAAAGTAAAGAACTTTCAAAAAAATAGTTCAATCCATAACCAATAAACTAAAGTCTTAACAAAGTAATTTAATTTTTTTAAACAAGTCATTAAATTTTGGAACAAAAAAGATGAATTTTCAATAAAAAATATAATAGAATAGTTAAAAGAGATGAATTCGAAAACAAAAATATAATAGTCGCCTTTTTATTTGAAAATAAGTAACTTTCGACCAAAAATAGTTGGATTTTCTTATTTTAGAACTATTAATTAAGTTCGCATTTTAGCGAAAAAAGAGAAAAAGGTGAAGTTTTTTGAAAACAGGGGAAAAAATAAATTTGGTAATAAATGGGAAAAGGGAGGCTTTGAAAAATAAAAACACTAATTTTCATTTTTTCAAACATTCAGAAAAATTGTTGTTCACAATTATATTTTTCATATGTGATGACAACTTCTACCTTAGCCCCCCCCCCTATGTCAGAAATCATCACAAAATCTATCTCCCCCTGCAAGTGTAACTTGATTTTTGAATAGCCCCTAAATTAATTTGAGAGTTTGAATAAAAATTAAATTGCCGATAAAAATCTTTTTTTTCAGATGTATATTGATCCTCGAAATCCTAGACATGCAATTCAAGAAGCCCAGCATTTGATAGACCTCTCAGATTTGAATCACGATGGTAAATTGAATCTTTCAGAGATCCTAAGTAAAACGGACTTGTTCCTGGGAAGCAAAATGGTCGACACTGAAAGAAGTTTTCACGATGAGTTTTGATTATTATTTTCCATGAGGTTATCTGTTTCTAATTATTGATCGTGGTTTACTTCCTTGTTATATAGTTTCATTCTGAAAGTTGATTTGAGAAACAATTTTAATAACAAAAAATATTTTTCAATATTTTTGTATTTTTTGAAAAAAATGCTAATTTTTTGTTCTTTCCCAGCTGATATTTTGCGTTTACACTAGAAAGAAGGTTTTGAAAAAGCTTTAGAACCGTTTACATCAAAATTCGGCAATTGCATCGAAGTAAACCATTACCAAGAATTTTTTAGGAATTTATTTTATTATGAGAGTAAATAATTGTTATAATATATTTATATTAAATATTTTCAACTTGAAATAATATTGTTTAAATTTATATTGATAATTTCTGCACAACAGATTTGTCTCAAAAGTATAAGTTAAAAAAGTTAGTAGATTTACAATATATTATAATTAAGTGATACATATATAAAAGCAGCTAACGGAACTGATCTGTGATAGTTTTTACAACTTAGAATTAATGATTTTTTAAACTGTATTGATACAAATGGAAGCTCATATTTAGTTATTTTAAGTTTCCTTTTTCAGCAAATGTAATCAAGTTTTATAAAACTAACTGTCCGTCCCCTGAATTTCCTTTATAAGGAAATTAATTACTTTTAATTAAATTGAGAATTTATTGAAAGACAGAAGGTTTCACTATTTTAAAATTGCATCCTGTAACTTGCGGTAGTGGAATTATTCACGATAACAAATTTTGTAATTAGTTCATAGACATTTATCACTGTTTTTATATTCTCTTCTTGAATAAAAAGGTAATCCAAAATTACATTGTTCCTAATTCTTTCTTTTTTCAGTTTCACATGACCAAGGTTTGCATATTTTAAAAATTTAATTTCTTCTGAAAAGAGATATTCTCTTTTGATCCGCTGGGAATCGAACCAAGGGACTTCCGATTGCCGGAAGGGTGCTTTTCCCTTAAGCTACTAGCAAGGTCGAAAGAAGAATCCTTTTTCATAAATACAATAATTATGTTGCCAGGTGTTACGAATTAAGGTGTTATGTTAAGAGTTTCTGTTATTTCCTTATGATGATACAGATTCCTTGTACAATTTTAATACGTAACACCTGGCAAAATAGTGCGTGTACTTCTGAAACAGGATTCTTCTTTCGGTCTCTCAAGTAGCTTAGGGGAAAAGCACCTGATCGACAATCGGAAGTTCTCTGTTTCGATTCCCACCAGAATGAAAGACGACATCTTTTCTTAGAAAAAATTTAATTAATCAATAATATTCAAGCCTAATTATAAAGTGTGTTTGAACACAGTAAACCTCAGAATTTCAATAGTCTAGGGGATCTGTTAAATTTAACGAAGAAAATTTTACCTGTAATTTGGTATTATGTTTACTACAAAGAACCTATGTGTCTGACAGAAAAAAGTTTGGTTACAAAATTTAGGTTTCGCAAATATCTACAATGCGAAGGGACATCCGTTAAGATTCGTTCATTTCTTGACTTTGAAAAAAATAAAAACAATCTGAAACTTCCTCTTTCAAATATGTCATTATCTTTGCAACAATCAAGCAACAAGATTCAAACTTTCAGAAAATATGTTCCTTGCCACTCTTAAAAAGTATGCAAGAGTTCAGCCCAAATTGATGAGAAGTATGATGTAATAAAGTTCAATTGGAAAATGCAGATTGAACAAAAATTAAAGAAATTCAAATTATATAACATTGTAATATATTATAATTTATGCAACAATTCGTTTCTAAATTCAATAATTATGAAGTTTTATTTTTACAATAATTTCAATAAATTATCCTGTGAAGGAATGAATAGATTTACAAGCGTCAGTGTCATTCCCTTTATTCAGAAATAAACCAGAAAACAAACTCCGCAATCCGCTTATATCTATTTGCTTCCGAAACATCCACGTGTTTAGGATTTTAATACCCGCATGTTATTTTTTTAGATTTTTTATTACAGGATAGGTTTTTGCAAAGAATCATGTTCTTTTGAACCGTTATTAATAAATAAAAATTATTTCTTTGGTACATATGTCAAAGAAACCGACAGCATTAGCTGCTTGATGAATTTGAGAACAATCGAGGTTTAGCCAATTGTTAATATAAATTTATCAAATTATCACAATAAATTAAAAAAGGACAAGAAAAGTCTACCTCTGGATGTTGAATTTCGACACTCACATTTCAAACCTTACAAATTTACCATACATAATAAAATCCTATATACTAAGTATAATTATTATGGACACATTTTTAGAGAATCAATCTTTTTACAGACATACAGCTTTTCCTAATTTTCCAAAAAAAAGCAGGCTTCGCGTAACGCATGTCAAAAAAATATATATATACATATATATGTTTATAATAGTATGTATAATAAATACGCAAACACATCCACACTCAATTCCACAGTCAATGAACATTTTTTGCAAAATTCTCTCAATAAAACATATTATACAAGAGGTGTTTATAAATATAAAGTAGATTTCTTTTGTCTAGACAATGAACTTATAATTTGAGAAAATCTAAATCTTCATTAATTAGATTAAAACTAACAATTTTTTAAATTAATTTTATAGTATAGTTTATTTCAGATAAGGTCTTTTTTATAGTTTGAGATGAAGACAATTAAAATAAAAAATGTTCATAACAAAATATTTTGTGACAAAATATTCTAGATACAATATAAATTCATTCTCTTTTCTTAACTTTAAACCCTACAAATATTAAAATTCAATTTATACGTTATATTTTCTATTCCAATAGACGACTATATAAATATATTAATGCGTCATTTTTTGATAAAATAATTTTCTAAAATTGCAGAAACTCGTTCATTGTAAAATTTTTCTCAGAATAAACTATTCGAAGCAATATTTAGATTTTAATGACAGTTAGGCATTACTTCGTCTATGAACATTCTTCTATTGCTCAGAATGACAAGTTTTCCAATTTATTGGCTATAACGCATTATTATTTTTGATATCCAAGTTTGAAACTTTTTTGTACTTCACTGGATTAGTTTAAAATGATTAACAACTGGAATTATAATTGAAAAGCTGTTTTTGTCCTTTCGCTTTGTGCGTTTTTAAATAAGCGTTTCATTACAAAATTATAGTAAGATATGTTATACATATATGTACATTTTTTTCTAAGGATAACAATAGCACCTTATTTTTATTTTCAAAAACGGTATCTTTATCACACGGTTAGACAATACGAATACTTTTTTAGTGTCATAATTTCTCTCTTGCATGTGACATAAATTATGCAATACTTATATAAACTTTTAAATATCTATATATAGGACACTCAAGTCAAAATGACTGATTTATTTCATAAATTTAACCAACTCTTTGATACATCATTCACATGATATTTTATTATATTTACAGAATTTAATTGGATTGGCGTCGGGATATTTATTATCAATCGATGTATTTTCTACCAATATGAAATTATAAAAATGGAACAAATTAGAGAATTTTCGATCTAAGCAATTAAAAGTTAGAGAAAATTATAAATTTCAGTCTTTAAGCGTGTCTCTAATATAATTCTAAATTTGAAATGAACCTGATTTATTTTATTATTTGAATTAAAAATGCAAAGAGTTTGAATTCATGCTAATGTTTCATTTCATTTACCTGCATTAAATAATTATAGTATTTTTATGCATACAAAAATATCACAAATCAAGTTTACCCCAATTGTCACTTTTTACAGAATTATTCTAGATCCAGATATACTCTTTTTCATCTGACTTTTATTATCTTAATATGTACTAATTTCTTGCACGATTCACGGTGAGGATGCGGTTCAATTTGTAATTTCCTTTTCTAGAGTCACTTCATCAGCAAATGCACAGGTAGTCAAAGTTTCGTTCTGAAAAGAGAGAAAATGCTTTTTAAAAATATTTAAAATTTACTATTAATAAATATTTCGATGAATGTTTGAATCGCTGAAAACATTTTTCAGGTTTGTCACAAAATTCCAATTTCAAAATTCCCTGACTTTCTGTGACTCTTTTCACTAACAAATTTTTCACTTTTCCTCACCATTATAAATTTTCTATTTAGATATAAAAACGACCTTACACCTAGGAGATCAATAATTTAAATGCAAAAATTGTTTTTGCCATCTAAAGTAAATAAATTATCAATTCAAAATAGAATAGTCAAATTTTCAATTAAATCTATATATTTTCAACTCAGAAAATTAAATTTCTATCAAAAAGGACAAATTTTCGACAAAAAATGGTAAAGTTGAATTTACAGTTTAAGAAATTAAGATTAAATTTAAACAAAATAATTTTCAACAACAACAAAACTTTCTATCAAGAGGATTAATTTTCTACAAAAAAGATACATTCTTAAAAAAATATATTAATTTCTAACCAAATAAACTATGATAAGAATATTCAAGCTAATTGTTGAATTTTGAAGTCGCTTGTTCGAATTTTCAATAAAAATTTAGATTAGATTTATTTAAATAAAAGAAAATTCTTAAACGGCTTAATTTCATGAAATGACTATAATTTTTTAACTCAAAATTACTAATTTTTAGAAGAATTTTTCTTCCAAAATGTAGTAATTTTAGTATCAAATATTGTAATAATTTTTGAAAATCAAGCCGGTTAGATGTGAAGTTACATTTTCTTCTTTATCGAAAAATATGGTGTTTCAAGCGCATCCAAATTTTGATGGACAATTCTAACAAACCACTGAAATAAAATGAAATGAAATTTCTAGTTAAAAGATAAATTATTTAGTAAAGAGATTAAAATTTTGCTACAAAAGACGATTCACAGAAAGAATAGAATAATTTTCAATCAAACAGTTGAATCTTAAATTTGTAGGAAAAAAGTTAGTTTTTAACAAAAAATATAGATTTTGAACAAAGTAGTGTGGCTTCCACCTAAGTAAAAAAAAGGTATTAGTGGATATTTCATTCAAAAAAGATTTAATTTTTAAAACAAAAACAATTCAATTCGACTAAAATATATGAATTTTCAACCAAAAAATTGACTTTTTAATAACATTGTTGAATTTTCAACAAAATAATAACATTAACTCTAACTTTTTAATTTGGAAACATATTATAGGCTTCCATAGAAATAAATTTGTACCTAAATATTTGTATGTCATTAAAAATAATAAAAATTAAAAATATTTTAAATATTATTTACATAGGGTCCTTTATAGGGTCCCAAGAAAACCCCATAAGTGGAAAATTGGGTTTTGCTACTTTATGAAACTAATTAAGATTTATTATATATTTTTTTGACTTAAATTATTATTGTTTTTTGCAATTATCTCTTGGATTAAGTAAGGTAAGGTTAGGTAAAAAATATTGGGATATAACAAATATAATTGTTTTAATAGTGCTAAATTGTTGTAGTTTCCTTAAATGAAATGTTTCATTTTTTGTCCAGTATTCCCTTAGAGTGAGATAGTAATTATTTCAAGTTCACAAACATAATTGTTTAAACAATTTTTTATTATTCTTAGTTATCGTCCAAAATTCGCAAAACCCAATTTTTCACTTATGGGTTTTTTGGGATATTTAAAAAAATAATTATTCATTTGTATTTTATATAAATAATCGTAAAGACAAATGCATGGAAATTCGAAAAAAGTGGACCACACTAGTGAATATTTTCATTAGGGCAGTTTACATGTCAAGTAGGAATATAATGTAATGCAATAATCAATACAAAAAATATAAATATACATAAAATAATAATAATGAAAAATGCATTTTTCTTAAATGTTTCCCAGATATTTTATTTATTCGAAAATCCATTTTTAAACAAATATTTAAATATTAAAAGTTTTTAAAAGTTTTCAAACAGTAATTTCGAATGATAAAGTTTGAAATAAAAAAAATATACATTGAAGGATTGAGAAGTTGTATTATTTCTAAATCAAAGTGTTAAAAATTAAAAATTTTAATTAGAATTAAAGAATTTCGGAATTGAATGATTACAGGTTAATAAAAAATAAAATAAAATAGGATTGGATCATTTAAAATTCAGAGGAATTGAAATTCAATTATTTCTAATCAGGCGTTAAAAATGAATCAATTTATCATTGAAAACTCAATTAAATGTTTTTGAGTCGGAGCTTCTGGAATTCGAGAATTTTAAATCGCCATTACATGAAAAAAATTATAATCTAAGATTAAAGTTAATTGAAAAATGTGTGTTTAGATCAAAAAGTAAATTCCTTGTAATTCCCATTGCCTAAAATGAAAACAAATTATTATAAACCTTTAGAATTGAATTATTTGAAGAAAAAAGTTCAAAATTATGTAATTTTAAATGAGAAACGTTCAAGATGAAAGCATACAGCATGCAAATTCAGAACTATAAAGTTATAAACATTCAGATTCAAACAAATTATTCATTTACTCAGTTATCGATTTCGGATATATTTCTATTTTCATCAACTCTTATTTTGAACACAATTTGTAACTTTATATTTTTAAATCATATAATTTTTAATACTTCATTTAGAATTTCACTCATTCGTGAAATCTCCCAATATAATATTTTTAAATTTAAAATGATTATTGTTTTTAATCTTTAATTAAAAATAGGACAATTTTAGTATATTAAGAATTATATACGAAAGAATGCGAAGTAAGATTGCTATGTTTCCTAAGTATTCGAATTTTCTTTAATTTTATGTTGAGTTTGAATTTTTATAATATTTGTTAACATTTTCAAATAAGAAATAGATTACTTTTCAATACATACTTCTAAAATCTTCTAATATTTAAATGTTGACTTAACGAAATTATTGTTTTAATGCTTCATTTTTTTAAATTTATTCTGAAGACATTTAACTTAAAATTGTTTAATTGCATATTCTTTAAAGTGAGAACTGTGCAAACAGAAAGATTTTTAATTTGATTTTCCACAGTGTTGAAGAATCTAAAAAACTGAAAAGTTTTTACTTTTAAATTTGAACGCAAACAAACAAGAATATTTAAATGTAAAATTATACTAACATTAACATCAAAAATAAATAAACTTATTAAAGTTAAAACTGTCTACAAATTCTGGAGAATATTGCCAACACTGCTTTTATTGAAATATATAAAAAGAAGCTATTGATTTTACTATACACCACATTCAAACATTAATATGCGCTCAAAAGAGCACTTGTCTCTAGAAATTATGCACGGAACAATCAAATCTAAGTTGACTGAATCTAGAGCACTTTCTGAAAATAAGGGTATTTCAAGCAAGTAACATGAAACTAATTTGAAACTTTCCAATATAATAAAATAAAACTGAGAATTGTTTGAAGATTTTTTTCCCAGAAGAGATCCACATAAAACTTAAATGGAACTTATTGGAATAGTTGATCGTCAATAAACTATTACGTAAGCATAATTTTTGCTTACTTTTCTCTCCAGAAATGCTTACATAATTCTTGAACCACCCCTTTCATTCCCTATCATCTCAAGTGAAATTTACAATCACTAGCCACAAACGCTCGCGCTATGTGTGCAATTATTGACTATTTCTATATCTTAAGTACTAAATTGTATTGCACTGAAAAGGGAAAAATTGGTAAAAAATACGTATTTTTCAATAACTAGCATTATAAGTGTAAATCCTAGATTTGAGAGGAAAAATAATTTTGAATACAAAAGAAAAATTTTGAATTTACATTTTAAAGTTTAGATAAATATAATTTTCCTACGATTCTTAAAAAATATTTTCCAAAAAAAGGCAAATTTTCAACAAAAAGGTTATAATTTCACCGAAGATTTGAATTTCGAAATAAAATAATAAATCTTCAACCAAACAAGTAAATTTTTAACAAAGAAGTTTTACTTCTAACTAAGTAATTGGATTTCCAACCGAAAAATATGAATTCTCAGAACAAAATAAAATAGTTGATAAGTAAAAATTATTTTTAATTTTTAACGAAAAAGAGATAATTTCATGGAAAAAGAAGAATATTCAATAAATTTATTAATTTGGCACAAAAATAGATTGTTCAATTCAGAATAAAAAAAATTTAGACAAATTATAATTTGTAGAAAAAAATAGTTTTTAATACAAAGTAAAATTATTTTATTTGCTTGAAGGTTTATGAATATAATTTGATAATTTCAGATATGTCGAAAAATTATCTAGAATATGTTTAAGAATTTATTTTTTATTTCATAGGATTTAGCAACATTTTTGGCAAAATTTAAGCAGTTTAAAAATATTTAAAGCTTTTCGATGCTTGGAAAAAATTAAGAATATTTCATAAATGTTCGGAGATTTTTTGCTATGTTTTAAAATTTATTTGTAATATTCTCTTAAAATTGATTTAAAAAAATTAAGAATCACTCCAAATATTTCCAAGAATCTTAAGAATTTAAAAAATTATTTCGAAATCTTCACAAACTAACATTTTGCTATAATTTTCTTTAATTTCCAAGAAATTCTGAATATCTTTTCTTCATAATTTGAATTCTTCCTAAAATTTTGGACAAAATCGTGTAAAATAAAAATAGTTTTTCTTGAAATCCTTCAAAAGTTTTTTTCTTCATAATTTTGGAAATCTGTCGGAATATTTGGAAATTTTTTTAAATATTCTCTTAAAATAAATTTTGTAAGAAAAATTAATTAAAATTTTTCCTGGAATCTTAGGAAAAAATTTAGTTATCTGAAAACCTTTAAAATCCTGAAAAATCTTCAAATTTTTTTCAAAACCTTCAAATTTTGTTCAAAACTTTCAAAAATCTACATCTTGTTTAAAATTTGTAAATGGCGTTAATTTTTTGGTTAACAGTGACAACAAATTTCGTATAGCTGCCTACAGTCTGAACATATTGTAAACTAAGATATTCTAAGTATTGTCCGTAATTTCATTTTTTAAGAATTTCTTCCCTACATTAAAAAAAAATTAATTAATTTTTTTTATCAATAACGTTTAGAAACATGCAGAAATAATTTTTATAATAAAATAGAAAGATTTATTTGGAAATTTCGGTTTACTACATTGATGATGCAGACAATTTTTAATCTTTACTAATAAACAAAGACATATAACCTCATTTACTATGGTCAAGGGATTATGAATAGAATTCTTTTGTCATTTTTTAATCATTTAGTCAAAACGTTAAAAACGTAAGGTTGTTGCCTTTATTGTTAAAATATCACTTGAATATTTTTAATTTGTCTTTTAGAGATAAATGTTTCGAATTAAAATTTTGCAATTTTAAATTGCAATTTTGCAATATCCCAGAAATTAAAAAAAAACTAAAATCAGTCACTAATTCGCGAACTAAATATGTTTGAACAAAATTAGACAAATTTAGAACACTTTCAAAATTTGAAAAAGAAGTGTAAGAGTTTTAGACACTTTCTTCAAAGATTCTGGTTCGTGAAAGAAAGGCTGCAAATGATTCTAACGGCATTTTTAATTTTGATAATAATTGAAAAGTTATATACTATTCAAAATTTTGAAAATGTGCAAAAACCAGAAAAAACTACATATCTTCCAGCCAGATTAGGAAATTTTCAATCTAAATTTTTATCACGTGTCACATATATTTTGAAACTATCAGTTTTCGTCATGCCCTCAAATCCAACAGAAATTATTGTTATAGCGGCCCTGTGCATTTGAATATAGATTCCCTCGAGATATTTTCGGCTTGCCCGAAACCGCGTTGATCTCGGAAATTATTGAATGTACTGGGACATTTTTAAAACGCTGCGAAATCGTTCTTAATATTTTTTTCTAACTACAGATTTTTATAGATTGGACCTAAGCCGAACTTTGAATAAATGGAATTAAAGCCTATAGCCTAATAACTCTGTTTAGTAAATTAAAAATAAAATTTATATTTTTTTATTGACATTATATTGACAAACATACCTACTTCTTATAGTGCGTTCCATTTTGTCTAGATCGTTGTACTTTTTAAAGAGAATCGCCTTTATAACCTAATTACACCCGACTCTCGTTTTAGACATTCGCGGTTTAGTAAATTGATGAGCTGCTGTCCCAAGCAGTTTCTCAGCACACGAGGCGAGAAACGGTTGGGATTCTCTTTTGATAAAAAATAGCAGTGTAGTGGAAAGACGCAGTGCTCAGGTACTCACATGCGGAGATTCCGCAATATTATGCATTGTGGCTACACCAAGAGTCGGGTATATAGAGCGCAAGTGTTGCAATCAGAATGTAACCGTCAAAGCCGCAGGTGCTTTGAAAACCGTACATAAAAACAAATTGAAAAATAACTTAAGGTCTAATTTATGACTACAGTCCATTAGGGATTTAAATCACAGTTTTCGATTCGATTTACAATTTTTATAATATTTTATGCTTCTTGACAAAAATGGAATTTCCTTTTTAAATTTTAGGTTAAGGGCATGTAACTCACTCAAATACCTATATCACCGACAGTTCACTGAATACTTTTTTTAAACTTAAGAACTTTTTCTTGTAAATAAAATATCAGACTGAAACTTTGGGAAATGTACCAGGAGATATCGAATTTAGAGAAGAATTCAACATTAGTTTGCAAATCACAAGTGAATTATTATTTATTGAAAAATAGTGTATAAATATTATTTTTTTACCTGAAGGAGATCATTGTCCAAATAAAAAAATAAAGCCACCTCTCAAGTCACTAAATTACAGTCAGGGATTCCAACGAAATTAAGGGGCATTTTCTGATATTTAAAAATTATTTCGGTAAACTCGATATAATTTATCTGAAAATTATGCTAAGTATAATAAAGAAAAAGAATTATAAAATAATCCCACATAATTTTGACATTATGTCTTCGCAGTTTCCTTATCTTTTGATGCTTTTTTAGATTGAGCTTTTATTTAGCTAAATTATTTTTAATTTGTCGAAATAGTTGGCAAATTAAAAAAAATGTCCTTTGATCTTGTTTGACTCCCTGCTGACCCTGCTTACAGTTTCGTTACTGGGATCCTATATTCAAATATGTATATAGTATATTAGGATGTCAAATCAAATTACTGGTGCTCATCATTAAAGAGAATCTATTATCCTTTCTGAAATGTGATGGTGCAATTCCCAATCTAATTTTCATAGTTCAACTTTATAATATTACATTATAAGTTTCAATCTATGTTCGCTTATAAAATAAAGCTTTTCCCCTACCAATTTACGGAAGTGTTTACTTAGAGAGGAAATATTTAATAGATATTTACTAATTCTCACCGGAAGATAGTTGGATTTTTGTATTGGGTTCTATTAATTGAGTTTGCATTTGAGAGAAAAACAAGAAAAAGGGAAATTTGTTTGAAAACTGAAAAACAGAGGAATGAAAAAAACAAGGATTGAAGAGAGGAATAGGGAAAAGTGTGTCAAGTTTGCACTGATGCTCTGCTTCTAAAATAAAATCAATCATTTTCATTTTTTCAAGCATTTCAAAAGAATGTTATTTACATTTATATTTTTCATGTGTGATGTCACATTTTGCGATAGCCCTTTCCCCTATAAGTCACAAATCGGTGCAAAACTTGCCACCCCCCATTCTGACACTATGACTTGATTTTTGAATGGTCTCTAAGGTTATTTAAAATTATTTTTAAATATTGCAAGGATGGTTGTAGAAGAAAAAGAAGAAGAAGAAGAAGAATAGGAAAAAGAAGAAGAAGGAGAAGGAGAAGGAGAAGGAGAAGGAGAAGGAGAAGGAGAAGGAGAAGGAGAAGGAGAAGGAGAAG
>JAAAKG020210129.1:0-22658 GCA_010014905.2 Druon quercuslanigerum | reverse complement strand
TTATCTCTAGAGAACTTTTTCTCAACTTTTATAATGTTGCAAAATTGAAGAACTTTACCTAAAATTCGTTTTTCAACATGACAAATTATTTAAATTTTTTCCAGGAATTTCTTTATTCCCTTAAAACCTTTCAGAATGTTTAAAAAGCTTTTTTTCGAAATCTTCCAAAAATATACACTATGTTAAAAAAAATTTGTTTAAACTTCTCAAGATTCAAATTAATTTTGAATTATTTCAAAATTTTCAAATTTTCGAAATGTCTTTTGAAATAATTCGAAGTATTCCTACAATGTTTTTATATCCTGAAAAATAAAAAAAGTATGTTGAATTTTTCCAGATTAATTTTTCAACATATTTGGAAATATTCAAATCTTAAAATTAATGTATTTCAAAATATAAAACCAAAATCATTAACAATTTTCCTTCAAGTCGGGTTGTCGGTACCTATAATTTCTTGAATTATTTAACTTCTTTCAAAAATGTGTAGAACTTTAATATTTAAAAATATGATACGGATTTTTAAATAGTTTATTTTTTTAATATTCGAAAATAAAAATGAAGGGACTTAAACGCGTGCTTTAAACGTTTTTTGTTTTCGAAGAATTTAAATTTATATTCATGGAATTTCGAATGATTTCTACATATTAGAATGGATTTTTATGATTTTAAAATGTTTCAAGGGATTTTAACAAATTTCTAGAGAACTTTAGGGAATAAGTTGAATTTTATTTCTATGGATTTCCACGGATTTCAAATAATTCGAGGGATATAAACATAGAAAAATGTGAAATAAATTAAAAGATTTTAAGTAATTTCAAAGGATTTCAAATAATTTAAAGAGATTTCGTTCCAAAACTGTTTAGAACTCCTAAAACATATTTTAAAATTTATTTTTATAGATTTTTAGATAGTTTGTTTTTAATTATATAATAAAATAAAAAATCTTTTACTGCTCGTGTAAAATGTTTAAGGCGCTCAAACTCGAACTATTTTTAATGTAAATTTAAGAGCATTGAAGAGTGGTTTCTCATTTATATTAAAAAAATTAATTATAGTAAGGTTGAAATAACAAATCTTGGACAGAAATATTTAATTATACTTCATCATCATTTTTTATTTATTGACGAAGGAATTTTGAGGGGTAATATGGTTAATCTTCTCCCTATTTTTCGTGAGAAAATTACTCTTTCTTCTCCGTTTTTGATTTTTTGTTGTTGCGCATTATTTTATGTTGCGTAAATAAAATCCTGTAATTTAATCATATCTATCATATTAAATTGATATGTTTTTCTAGGGGGGATGAATATGTTAAACACACAAAATGTATAACCGAGGACCAACGATATGGTGGAAAAGGTTTTACTCCTAAAGCAAGTGCCAATAAAGGAGAACGAAAACAGCAAGAATGGATCAACGTAGTTCAGAACTTGCTCACTACTTCGACGAATTTGACATCTGCAGAACGAAATATATTAAACACTTTATCAAAATACGAAAACATTCCAAGGAAAAAGGCTAAGTTTCTAAACTTCATCCGCAGTTGTTTGGGAAACAGAGTTAATATGTCCGTTATCGAAAGTCTCTGGGCCAAAATGGAAGATTCCTTTAAGGAATCCATGACAAATAATCAACCTCAGACTCCAAATGGATCCAGTAAGTTAATTTTAATATTCAACTCTAATCCCAGACTATACACATGGTGGGTACTGGACCGGGAATTTTTTTAAAGACAAAAATTAAAGTGCATTTATTTATTTTTTACCGTATTTTACACATTTTTAGAAAAAAATCAATCCGCTTACTTGAAATATCACAAATTTTATCGCAAAATGATACAATGCAATTTAAGAGGACTTTGATATGAATTTTGTTATGTAAAGTTCAATAATTTAATTTTTCAAACATGAAATCATTCAGTCTACAAGCGTAATTCTAAAATATTTCACTTGAGTTTTTTTTCATTTCTGTCCTTCATTTTTTATTTTTGCACTTGTACAATTTCAGTTTAAAGCATTTTAAGGTACAGGCTGAAAGACTTAAACAATTACAAATTAAAAGCGTTTGAATTAAAAAATGTCACATAAAAGTAGTTTTCAGCGACTGTAGTTCAAGTGTTAAAAATCGAATAATAATTGACCTTACTAGATGATTCAAAATCAGTTCAAATTTAAACAACTTATAGATTTAAACATTTATAAATAAGTTTATAAATTATTTTTAGTTTTGAAATAATTAAAAACTAAATGATTCATAATTAACCGCTTTTATTCAATTTCAAATATTGTTTCAGTTTAAAATAGAAAGCCTTGAATTAAAAAGTTTTAGAGTGTTAAATTTCAAATTTAAAAGTTACAATTTTAATGTTTTCATTAAATAAATATTTATTTTGTGAGTAAAAGTGTTAAACTTTTATGTAAATAACAATTGAACAAATATTAATTGGAACGACCTACAATCAAAATAATTCAACCTAAAAGTATTTATGCATATTAAAACTTTTGAAATTCACAATTAAAATTTAAAAAAAGGTATCTTTTTTCTCAATTGGAGAAGGAACTTTTTTAAAAAATATTTTTATTTAATTGAAAGTGGGCAACTTGGTTTTTTGGACATTTTTATTGAGTCAAAGGACGGAAGTTTTGTTTTTCAATTGTTTATGAATTTGAAGAGGGAAACTTTTTAACAAAGATTTTTATTAATTTGGAGTAGGAAATTTCGATTTTCAATTTTTTCTGTATTGGAAGAGTTAAAGTTTTATTTTTCCCTTTTTTTATTAAGTTGGACAGAATGAGATTTAAGTTTTTCATTTATTATATTATATTATTATCATATGATATTTTTATCATATTATTCGCATATATTTCGTATATATTGATTTTTTTAATTTTTCTAAATTGGATTAGGAAATTTGGTTGTTTTTCGGATTCGTATCGAGTTGAAAAAGGAAAATATTGATTTTTAATATTTTTGAATCAAACGATGAATCAAGATTTTTTTAATTGGGAGTTGCACTTATTTTGACTTGAACATTTTTATTGAGTTGGAAGGGACGAAATTTTTGTTATTTTTTTCTGAATTTAAAGAGGCCATTTTTTCTGTGTAGAATTTTCATTTGGGTGTAGTGGGGCTTTCATATTACAATATTTTATCTGAACCAGAAGAGGAAAATTTTTTATTTTCAATATTTTTGTTGAATTTGAAGAGAGAACATTTCAGGCCTTTTTTGTTGTTATGACTTATTGAGTTGGAAGAGATGAAATTTTAGTGTTTTTTTTTCTTTATTAAAAGAGGTCATTTTTACTTTAAAGCGTTTTTGTATTGTTAGAGGTGTGGTTTTTTTTATTTTTTATCTTTTCTGAATTACAAAACAATAATTTTTTCTTTTTAACATTGTTATTGATTTGGAAGGTAGGGCAATTTAATTTTCATTTTTTTCTGAATTTGAGGAGGGAAATTTCTTTTAAATATTTTTGTTGAGTTGGAAAGAAGGAAGTTTAAATTTTAATTTTTTCTCAATTGAAAGATGAACATTTTTTATTTATAAGACTTTACCGAGTTAGAAGGAATATAATTTTGGTTTTCGAATTTTTCTCAACTGGAAGAAGTAATTCTTTTGTTTTTAACATTTTTATTGAACAGGAAGGTACGAAAATTGGATAAATTTGTTTTCCTCCATTAGAAGAAGGAAATTTTTTTATTTTTAAGATTTTATCGAGTTGAAAGGAGGGAAAATTTTATTTGAATTATTTCTGAATTTGAATCTTCTAATTGATAAAAAAATTTCTTGAACATTTTTGTATTTGTATGATTTGTATCGAGTTGGAAGGAATAAAACTTTGGTTTTCATTCTTTTCTAAAGTGGAAGAGAGTTCTTTTGTTTTTAACATTTTTATTGAACTAGAAAGGTACATAAATTTCGATTAAAATGTTTTTCTGAATCTGAAGAGGCAAATTTTTTTGATTTTAAGATTTTCATCGAATTGAACATTTTTTGTTGTTTAAATTTGTATCGTGTTGGAAGGAAAGAAATTTGGGGTTTTAAGTTTGTTTAAACTTGAATGGGCAAGACATTTTTTTAAACATTTTATTGAGTTGGAAAGGACGATATTTTTGTTATTTATTATGTTTCTGAATTGGCAGAAACCAATTTTTTTAAATTTTTACTTAGTTGAAGGGGGAAAATTTTTATTTTTTATCTTTTTTCTTATTTTGAAGGACATTTTTTATTTTTAACATTTTTATTGAGTTTGGAAGGGAGAACATTTTGGGTTTTTTAATTTTTCTGAATTGGAAGAAGCCTTTTTTTGTTTTTTAACACTTTTATTGAGTGGTTAGGGATGAAATTTTGATTTTTGTTTAACATTTTTATTCAGTGAATGGAGGCAGATTTTGTATTTTTAACATTCAGATGAAAAGGGAGAACTTTTTATTTTCAATTTTGTACTTATTTGAAAGAGGTACATATGAGGTACATATTTTATTTTCCACATTTTTATTATTTTGAGTTAAAAGGTAGAATTAGTTTTAATTTAGAGCATTGAAAATGAATAAGTGGGTTTATATTGTTCAACCGGAAATCTTTGAAATGTTGAATTTATAAAAGTTAACAAATTTTTCAGTTTCATGACATTTAATTAAACATTGTGCCTGAATTAAACGTGCTTCATTTTAATTGTTTTTTTTCTGTTTACGTAGGTTCGCAAAACGGCAAAGCAGATCAATCGGAGAACAATGTCATGGAAAACCAAAATAACGAAAATATAAGCAGGGAGAATGGAAATTCTGTCGAGCAGGACGAAAATGCAGATAACCAGAATACTGCCAACGGTCTCGAATCTGCAAAAGAAAAGAAGAAGAAAAAGAAGTCAAAGAAGAGAGCTTTAGAATCTAACGAATCTAGGGAAGAAGAACCTGTAGTCAAAAAAAGACTAGAAAATGTTTCAGAGGAAGCAACTGAAGTTTCTGTATCTCAGGAGGATACCGATGGTTCTAAGTTTCTCTGGAAAAGTACTATAATAGAGATTGTGACTGCCAAGGGAGAAATATCGTTAAAAAAATTGAGGAAGAAGGTTGTTGCTCGATATTTAAATTATTGTTCAAACAGCGTTTCTTCAGAGAAAGCAATTTCTAAGTTTGATAAGAAGTTTAAGAAAGTGACTGAAATTAGTATTGTTGACGAGAAAGTGAAATTATCGTAAGTTTGCTGAAGCTTTTAAATCCGTTGGAAAATGGAGAAGGACTTAACAGATAATAACAGTGATCTTATATTTTTACTTTATATCTTTGGTTAAGATATTTAAATATTGAAATTGCTATATAAAACATCACGTGTATGGCAATTAGTAATAAAATCTGCACTATTTGTTAAAAGAAAGATTATTTTGATTTCCGTATATATAGTAGATAAATGAATAAATTATCAACTTCCCAAATTTAGAAAAACTAAAAAAGCTAGCAACTAGGAAATTGCACTTCATTTCTTTTTACCGGGAATTTTACAAATATTTAGATATCATGGAATTTCAAATAATATCGATTTTAAATTGGTTGTTAATTATGAATTAAATTTTTCAATTTTGTAATTATTAAATTATTCAATTAGATTGTGTAGCTCTAAAATTCTTTATTTGGCAAATTTCATGTTTTAAGTCTTTATAATGTTTAAGCGTGCGTTTTTAATTTAAAAAATTTTTTAATGCAGAAGGAAGAATTGGACATGGAGAAATTAAAAGGGTTTAAAATTTGATTCATGATTTAAACAATTTTTAACCAAATATTTAAAAATATACATTTTTAAAACTGAATTATTTTAAATATAAAGCCTTGAGTCTTTAAAATTTAAACATTGAACGTTTCATTTTAATTCTTCCATTTCAAACATTTTTATTTGTAAGTGAAACGTTGAAATTTGGATATAAATTAAAATCATGCATTTTAGTGGCATTTAATTTTAAAAATTTCTATTGAAACGTGTTCGAAGTTTCTATTTTACACGTGTTAATTATTCAGCATTTAATTTTTAAAAATGTAAGCTTCAGTTTTAGAAGTTTGTTATTCAAAAGAATTACATTATGAGCGCTTTAATTTGCAGTTTATTTTTTGTTGCTTAAAATGAAAAAATGTTCAGCCTGCAGATTGAAAATTTACTTTTTGGCTTCAAAATTCAACTATTTCGTTAAAAATGCAACTATTTTTGGTTGAATTTGAATCTTTTTTTTAGTTTAACCATTTGGATGAAAATTCATCTGTGTAAATTATAAATTCAGTTAAAAATTCGTCTTTTTGCCTTGAAAATTTATCTATTTGATTAAAAGTTCCAATTTTTTTTTTTGAAAATTCGTCTCTTGCATAAAAGTTGTATTGTTTCTAGTTTTAGTGCAACTTTTTGGTTAACAAACTTTTTTCTGAAAATGTATCTTTTATGGTAGTAAAGTAATGTTCTTGGTTGAAAAATAACTTTTTGACTGGAAAATTCAACTATATATGTATTTGAAAATGTAACTGTCTTTTAAAAAATTTAATGATTTAAATGATAACGCTACTATTTTGTTTGAAGTTTTTTTTTGTTAGAAAATTAGAACATTTAGTGGAAAATTCATAATTAATTTAACATAAAAATTTCATCTGCTTTATTGAAATTTTAGTGAATTTGGTGAAAATTAATAAATATCAATATTGATTTTATTTACAAAAATGTATTGCTCTAGTATTAAACGGCTAACTTACTTCAAGGGAGGGGGGGGGGGTTAACAAGAGTTATCAACGTGGGGGGCTGAAAGAGTAAAAAATAGTCTAAAATTAGAAATGTAGTTTATGGACGTCCCATAAGTTGATGAAAAAATTTTCTTGGATAAAAACAAAAAAAATGCGTCGTATGTTGGCCTTGAAAAACAATATATTAGAGCACTTGTCACACTGTCCAATTTCATATGAAATAGGTCAATAGCAATTAATTATATTTTGAATTTGGCGCGTAGGAGTACCGAGCAGACGACTAAACTCCAAATTCAAGATGGCCAACTTAACCGTCCGTCCGTTGATCGCGTGTGATGTTTTTAATTCGTTCTTGAATCTCTTTACGGAAAGAGAAACGAGTTTTTGCTTCTTGGGCATGATGTGAAGCTTAAAAGGGTGATTTTGATCGTGAAGATTGAGACATGAAGCTTGGAGCATTATTGCAATGAGTGAATTAAGGTCGTTGCGTCTCGATATTTCGGTATGAGTGTTCTCTCTGTGTGTCATCCCGACTTTGCAGGCTTATGGAACAATCTCAGTGCAGTGGTGTTATGGTGTAGAAGTTTTTTAGTGCCACACCTGCACATTTTCACGTATGCGTAGGCACATAAGTTAGTACGCAACGGTTTCGCAGGAATTTCGCAGGTAGTTTGTCTGTAAGAAAGCTTTTCCTGCAAACGAGTTCTTTGTGTGTAGCGGGTGTCAAAGGATTAAAATCACTGCTTCAGTTTCAAGAACGATAACAGCCCAAGGTAAGTACAAGAGATTTGAACATTTTTGACAATCAGCTGTCACTTTTTCAGAGTTGATTTAAAAAACAAAATTATTTTTGTGAGTTAAAGGTTAATCGAGATTCCAGAAACTCTACATTAAAAAACCTTTTTTTATGTTTTTGCATTCTAAAAAGTTCATGATTCAAGTTTATGAAAATTTGGTTGTTTATTTATTCTTTTATAAGTAGCTTGTTCAGTTTTTTATTTTTTGCTGTAGCTACAGAAGTAGTAACTATATTTTTTAGTAGTGTTCTGTTTAATTTTAACACTTGTTTTTATTATTCTTTTTTCACCATAACTTGCATCAATTTTATTGCACATTAAAGCTTTCTTAGTATATCTGTTGTCAGTTTATTTCTTTGTTGGCAGATTTTTTTATAATAGAAGAGTAATTGTAAGTACTTTATGTAGGAAAATCTAAAAGTTCGTTGTTCGAAAAATTTCTTAAATATATTGCTTTTTTGTTAACCGCATATATATCATTTCAGGGTGTAGGTCAGGAAAAATCAGGAAAAAGTCAGGGAATATTACTTGTTCTGAAAAGTCAGTGATTTTGAAAAAAAAATCTTGCATAAGTCAGGAATCTTCTGTAAAGGGCAATAAAATCCCCGAACATTTTATAATATTAGAGAATTGAAAAAGTCCCCACTAATAAAATTCCCGAATTGTAAAATTTCCGATAGTTTATAATATTAAAGAATGAGAAAATAACCGAATAATATAGTTCTCTATAGTTTATAATATTACCAAATTTGAAAACTCCCGAAAAATAAAATTCCTAACAGAAAATTCCCGATTTTTAAAATATCCGGACTAAAATTATTTTTTGCATATAAAGTCTCTAAAAAACATATTGTTTTAATTTAAAATAACAATCATTCAAAAAAGTAAATTTCTGAATGAAAATTTCTTAATTATTGTAGTGAAAATCTTTGATTATAATAAAAGAATTAATTATTTCAGTTCGATAAGTTTTAGTTTGGGTATTTTATATTTCTGCAATTTTCTGTCGGGAATTTTATTATTCGGGAATTTCCTAATTAGAAATATTAAAAACTGTTTAGGAATTATCCAATTACGAAATTTCATTAAATGGTGATTTTATAATTCGGAAATTTTTATTATTCAGAAATTTTCCAATTCAAGAATTGTACAGTGTCGGGAAACTAGTTTCCGGAATTTTTCAGTCGTGCTTATAGGAATAATAAATTTGAAATTTTGTTTATAAATGGTATAATTCTGTTTATAAAAGATTCTACGTTAAGAATGTTATAAGCATAAGTAATTATTTTCTTGGATAATTCATTCTTTTTGGGTGAATTCTACCTACTTTTTTTTAAATAAAATAGTTTTTGGTAGAAGTATCTACTATTGCATTATTTGTTGAGAATTCATATTTCTGTTGTTGTTGAAAATCCAATTTCTTAGTTGGAAGTTGAATGAACCACTTTGTTAAACAATAATTTTTTATGTAAGATTTAATATTATAGTTAAAAATTTAAATGCTTTTGTGGAAACTTTTTTAATGTTGGTTTGAATTTTTTTTACGGAAAATTAAACTGTTTAATTTTTGGTTGAATATTGTTTTTTTCTAATTGTTAACTCAACGTTTATGTTAACATTTGAACTACTTTGTAAACAAATTAAATTTTTTGGTCATCTGTATATATAATCTCTAACTATAGTAAATAACTATTTTGTTCGAAAATTAGTCTTTTTTTATTGCATTCAACTGTTTTTTTTTTATTCAAATTTTTAATATTTAAACAATTTTTTAAAATTTATTTTAAGTTTAAATAAAATAATTTGAAACATTATTGGATGAAAATTCACATTTTTGTGGAAAATTCAACAGTTTGGTTTAAGTTTAAATCACTTTGTGTAACACTCATTCTTTTGTTGAATTTTAGTTGAAACTTCGCCTCTAGTTGAAAAATCTTTTTTTGTTTAAATATAATTCTTTTAACTGAAAATTTAACTGTTCCAACCGGAAATCCATCATTTTAGTTGAAATATCATCTTTTTGGTTAAAAGTTGAACCATTTGGTAAATTTTTTTGTGCTTAAAATTAGTTTTTTCAAAACTCTGAATATAAGTTTCTTTTAAATTATACTATTTCCAATATAAATTAACCAATTTTTCCTCCTTTTTTCTGTTAAAAATTGAATTTTTTGGTTGAATAATCATTTCTTTGGTCGACAAATTAACCGTTTTGTTGATATTTCATCTATTTGCACAGAAAATTCATGTTTTTGTATTGAAAATTCAATTCTTCCAAAAAATTCAATGATTTGAATAATAACGCAACTGTTTTTGGTTAAAGTTTTTTCCTGTAAAAAATTGGACCATTTTTTTAAAGTTTGTCTTTGTAGATTGAAAGTGTAACATAATTGGTTAAAAATAAAAATATTTCGTTGAAAATGTAAGTATTTTGTTGAAAATTAAAGTTGGAAATTAATCAATTGTCATCTGTAATTTTTTTATAAAAGATTCTACGTGAAAAATGTTACTGGATTAAAATGCTCGTCTTTGAAAATTAATGGTAAAGAAAAATGAAAGATTGATCAGGAAAGAATAAGGGAATTTTGAAAATGAAGTTTTTTGAGTACTTCAAATGTTGACCTAAAATTAAAAAAAAGGATACATTTTTTACTTTTGGTTGCAAGAATTGGTTTCGGAATGCTAGAAAATAAACAAATTACTATTTTTACATGTTGTTTTCGTGGGCAACATTTTTTTCTAACAAATGGAGTGAATGAAAGTTAACAGAAAACGGCGTGCTCAAAGATTTGAAGGAGCGAAAGTTGAGGTGTCTGACTGGCTGCGAAATAAAATTATAAATCATTCGTAATAAGTTAAGTGCACATGTATGATTTATTATCAAAGAGGACTTTTGGTGTAGATTCAGTACCGTTACAAATTGCTTATTATTTTCTGACAAGTACCAGGCTAGTTCTACATATATATTTTGTTAAATAATAAAAATGTATTTTAACTTTAAATAAGAAAAGGAAATATATGATATGAACGTTTGCGACAGTGTAGTCTCTTTAAGTCAATAGTTTCGAACCTACAAGATTTCCCTCCGGAAATAATTACCTTGTATTTAACAAGCATTAAAAATAAAAATATAGAAAGTCATTTTACAAGTAGAAAACACAACAAATTGGACGACTTCAGATTTACAAAATTTAACTGTAAATACAATCAGTAAATATATATCTTGAATTATTTTACCGCAGAAATGATAAGATTAGATACATTTATTCGAATAATTTTATGAATATCTACCTTTTGCTCGACAGTTGGAAGATAACATTTTAACTCTTTTTCTCTCAAGTATAGGAATTCAATCTCTGATAACTGTTAATGAGAATATAGATAATAATTTTCCTGTAATTATGTGGTTAGAGCTTATTGCTTATTTCTTTCTAGAGCAGGGAGTACCCTACTTGTTATGTCTAGTCGTAGGGGAAGAGTAAATTTTATTTTCGCAACTCAGCAGTAATCTGATTCATCATTTTCTCTTTTGATTCTTAAATGCTCAGAAGGCAGAGAAAGTTTATTTTTAATTATTTATGTTGACTTAGCGGTGTTGCGGAACCTTGAAATTGAAGCATCTTCATGCGTCGTTAAATTTCCGGTTTTTAAATTTTCTATATTTTTTAAAAATTTCAAGTCTGCAAGATTTTTAAAATATTTTGTTTATAGTCAATGTTGTGAATTCTATTATTTAGTGTACTTAATTTATTAATAATCATTAATAAAATTTCATCCTTCTTGATTGTAGATTGTTGAGCATTCAAGAGAAAAAAATGGTCGGAAAGAAAAGAAATTTGTGCTGAAGAAGATTTTATATCAATATCGAAGAACAGCTGGAATCATGTTGCAGGCTGTTCGGATGTTAACTGAGCTGGCTCGACCATCTGAAGATCGAGAGCGTACAAATACACGATCACTAGACGGAGCAACCTCGTCAACTGACATTGACGGTAAAAAGAAAAGCCACTCTGTCTCAATTTAAAATAACTTAATCTCACTATATTACATTCTTGGACTTCAATAAGCATGATTCTGATATATTGATTCTAAAGAGAAAAATATTCTTTTAATAACAGAGTCTCTGTTCCAGTAGGCTCTTTCTACATATAGAAAAAATTGTCTTCATAAATTTGATTAAACTAGAGATTATCAGGGAACGTCAGGGAATTTTTTTGAGCGCGTGTTTATTATTTTTAAATTGCAATCTAAAATTAATTAACAATGATTCTTCATTTGTAAAAGTAGCATTATATAACTGAATTTAACTATTTTTTTTTGAAATTTTTGTTTTGTTTAAAATAAGTTCAAAATTAAAGTATCTGGTGGAAATTGCATGTATTTTGTTGAAAATTCGTTATTTTTGGTAGCAAAATAATCTTCTTGGTTGGAAATTTATATTTTCCCTTAAAAGTTCAACAGTTTGTTTAAATTTTTTTCTCTTGACTGAAAAATCATATTTAGTAAATAATTCAACTCATGTTGGAAACTCGTCTTTTTGGCCGCATTTAATTGTTTTTTATTAAAAATTAAAATCGTTTTTTGTTGGAATATTAATATTTCTTGGAAAGGAAATTTAATTACTTGCTTGAATGTTAAACTATTTTGTAAAAAAAAAAATTTTGTTTGAAGATTCGTAATGTTGGTTGAAAATTTAGCTTTTTGGTTCAAAAATGAGATATTTTGTTAAAAATTCCTTTTTCTTTGGCCGCAAATAAATTTTTGGACTGAAAATTAAACTATTTCGGTTGAAACTTCCACTATCTTGTTTACATTTTTTTTGCTTTAATAGTTTTTTTAACCTGAAAATGTAACTTCCAGTAATTATAAAAAATGTAAATTCCAGTTTAATAATCCATCATTTTAGTTCAAATTTATTTCTTTAGATAGAACATTCATTTTTTCATCTAAAAATGTAACTGTTCAATTTTTTATTTAAAAATTATCTTTTGCAGTGGAAAATCCGTCGTTTTTAGGAGATGTTATTCTTATTGGTTGAAAATTAATATATTTTTTTAAATTGAAAATTTAATTATTGTCGTTAAATAATCACAATTTCAGTTGAAAATTCATATTCTTGGTTAAGCCAACTTTCCCAGTTGAAGATTCATCATTTTAAATTTAAATTCATCACTTCGTTTGAAAATCTATTTTTGTGGTTTTTGAAGATTGTTGTGTTTGTAACTGAAAATTTTACTGTTCAATTTTTGATTCAAAGTTTATCGTTTTTAGTTTAAAATTATTATTATTTTTAAATTCAACTACCCCTTCATTATATTATTTGAAAATTATTTTTTTTAAACTAAAAATACAATTATTCCATTTTTGTTGAAAATTGATAATTTTTAGATCCAAACTCAAGTACTTGATTGAACATTTCTCTTTTTAGTTGAAAATTCAACTATTTCTTTGAAAATTAACGTATGTTATTGAAAAATCGTATTTTTTCGTTTAAAATTATTCTTATTCTTTGAAAATTAATCTTTTTGGTCGTGTGAAAAATTAAGTTTCTTATTTTAAAATTTATTTTTTACATTTTTGACTGATAACTCTTTTTCTGTTTTTCAAAATTCAATTATTTTGTTGTAAATGTATGTATTCTGTTGCAAACTCGTCTTTTCCAGTAAAAAATTCATCTTTTGGTTGCAAATTTAACTATTTTGGTTGAAAATTCATCTATCTTTTTAAAAATAAAATATTTTACTTGAAAAGTTATTGATGTGAAGCAGTTTAAATTAAATTTAAAATAGTAGCCACATAAATTTTTCTAGAGTAAACATATTATTTGAATCCCTAGATACTACAAAAAAACATTATTAATAACAAACTCGCGAATCTGTATACACATTTCCATTTTAATAATTTTTCGCAGTAACTAAAATAATTATGCAGGGAAATCGAAAAGGTTTTATTCTTTTCAATAAATTATTGATTAAATTCTATTTTTAATTAGAGTTTTTATCGTTACACCATTGTTGCGCTTCAATGAGGGAGGCGCAAATTGATTGAAAAGTATATTGCGTAATACCTTAACAAGCCTTACACAATATATAATATGAATGGGGGAAATGCAGAGCCTAATCTTTCAAAGGCTGAATCGAGTTGAATGGAACTAGAACGGAAATATTATCGTTTATTTATGCATTAGAAACCAGACAAGTATTAGACACAGATAGCCTTAATTAGATGATTTTCCGAAATCTGAAACGAAACGTTTCTGAAAATTACTAAATTAATAAACATTCTTCAAGCTATATTTTAACAAACTAGTGTAGTTAATCGCGCGCTTTGCGCGTGCGTAGTCATCGTAATTTTTATTTTTTCTAAGTTTATTTGTTTATTTTTTTTTTAAATGTATATAAATTTAATTTCCATAAGATTCGTAAGATATACAAATATAGTTTTGAAGATTTAAGATGCCAAATCAAAGTGTCAACAAAAAAATTCATTTTTAACCAAATAGTTAAATTTGCAATCAAACAGGATTATTTTTCAAATCAAGAAGATGAATTTTTAAAGAGAAAAGGTTTTTCAGTCAAGGAAGAAAACAAATTTAAACCAAATTGTAATTTAGGAAAAAATCATTTTTAAGTAAAAGTAAAATCTTTTCATCATTATTTGTTTAAATTTTTTTGACGCTATATGCATGTAATTTTCTCAGATTTCTTGAGCAAATTAATGAAGAGTGTTAAAAATGTTAAATTTGTCGAAAAATTAAGCAAATTTTTAAGAATTGATGAAGTTTGAGTTGAAGTTGAAGTTTTGCGGCCACTCTGGTATAATATTATTGTGGGTAATTTATTTGTTTTTCAATTGATACTTGTATTTCTTTATTTTTTTACATTTACCTTTCCTGGCGATTATATGTTTAGTTACAAATTTTATTATTTGGTTGGAAATTTAAACATTTTTTTAAAAAGTCATCCTTTTTTATGAAAAGTTCGACTGTTCTGTTGAACACTTGTCTTCAGAGCTGAAAATTCGATTATTTTGGCGGGAAAATAAATTTTTTAATTAAATTTTTGTTGAAAATTTAACTAATTTTTTTTTTAAATAATCAGTTTTAGTAGAAATGTAGTTTTTTTTAAATAAAATTGCAACTATTTGGTTGAAAATGAATCTTCTTTGGTTGAGGATTAAATTACTTGGTTGATTGTTAAAAAATCCATTTTTTTAAATCGAAGGTTCATCTCTGTTTTAAAATTCATTTTTTTTTCTTTGAATTTAAGTATTTTAACTCTAAATTTACATTTTAAATTTTTTGTTAAAAATTCCCCTCCTGTAGTTGAAAATTCGTGTTTTTTGGTAGGAAACTATTTTTTTATTTCTCCTTTTTGGCTATAATTGAAATGTGTCAAAATTGGTTTAAAATGAACTATTTTGTTGACAAATCACTTTTTTGCGTTGAAAATTAATCTTGTTAGAACTTTAATTTTTTTTATAAAAGTGCATCTATGCGTTTGAAAAATCAATTATTTGTTTCAAAATTAATTTGTTTGTTTCGGAAATTTTTCCGTTTTAGCAGAGATTCAACCTTTTTCAGATAAAAGTGCAACTGTATGGTTGAAAATTCATCTCGTTAGTTGAAATGTCGTTCTTCTAATTCGGAATTATTTTTTTAGCGAAAATATAACTTTTCCATTTTCTGTTGAAAACTTATCTTTTTTAGCTAAAACTTTAAGTATTTGTTTATTTTGTTTGTTTGAAAATTCATCTATTTTAGTAGAAATTTAATCTTTTTTGGATAAAAGTGAAACTGTGTGGTTGAAAATTCATCTCTTTAGTTGGAAAGTCGTTTTTCTAAGTCGGAATTATATTATTTTATGTGAAAATATAACTTTTCCTTTTTTTATTGAAATTGTATCTTTTTTAGTTGAAAATGCAAGTATTTGTTTGAAAACTCATCTGTTTTAATAGAAAGTTAATCTTTTTTGGATAAAAGTGCAAATCTATGGTTGATAATTCTTGTCTTTGGTTTAAAAGTCGTTTGCTAATTCAATACTTTTACCGAAAATATAATTTTTCCATGTTTGGTTGAAAATGTATCTTTTTTAGTTGAAAATTCAAGTATTTGTTTGGAAATTTATATTTTTTGGTAGAAAAACAATCTTTCTGGTTGAAAGTTTTTCTTGTCTGTTTTAAAATGCATCTATTTTGGTAGAAATTTTATTTGTTTTTGTTCAAATATGAACTATTACGAATTTTTGTTTCGAATTCATCTTTATAGGTATAAAATTTAACTATTTGGTCAAAGATTAAATAATTTTACTGAAAATTTAATTTTTTTTGTTGAAAATTTAACTTTTTCTTTTGAAAATTTGACTGTCTTGTACAAAATTCTTATTTTTGGCTTGAAAATTCATCTATTTGTTTGTCAATGCAACTGTTTGGTTCAAAATGTATTTTTTGTTAAAAATTTAAATATTTGATTGAAAATTCATGTTTCTTAATTTCAAATTAACTTTTTTGGTGAAAATTCATCTTTTCTGGTTTAACAGTAAACTGTTTTCTGATACATTCGACTTTTTAGCTTAAAGATTCAACTATTTGGTTAAAAATGTCACTATTTCTGGTTTACGTTTAATTTTTTGTTTTGTTTGAAAATTCATATTTTTAAGTAGAATTAGTAAAGAATACAAGTACAGTCAAACCTGGATTTAATGACAATTTTGGGACTGAGCGTGCTGTTAAATCCAGAGCCTCGGAAATATTTTGTCTCTCCTGTTTTTTTTTCTTTCTTGTTTCTCTCTCTCTGTTTTTTTACGCTTGAGTGAGCACCGCATATCCTCGCGGAATTCTCAGAAACATTAAATCCAGAAACACTTAATCCAGGTTTCACTCTATTAGGTTAAAAATTTAACTATTTTGTTGAAAAATCTTGTTCGAAAATTAAACTGACTTGTTGAAAATTCGTCCTTTTGGATTGAGTATTTATATTTCTCGGTTGATATAAATAAACCTGAAATTACTGCATTTTAAGCTGAAATTGTTTTTTCCGTTTCTAAAAGATTATCCGTGAAAAGTGTTACAAAGATTAAAATGCTTTTCTTTGAATATTGATGATCTCTGTATGATTAAATAGCCCATTGAAGTTTTTCAAGTCCTGAAGTTCATGTGTATGTAGAAAATAAAACGAATGATTGATTATCAAGTTATTTTATTCGACTTTATAATTGTTTCAGTGCAATTTCGGGAAATCCACAAGAATGGTTGGTTGAGACGAACAGACAAAACCGACAAGGAGCTGTGCAAATTTTGGGTTGCATTTTGCGTCCACGATGATTCGGAGCCAAGGCTTGAGGGTTTCGTCGATCAGAAACAAGCAACAACCCATTCGCCAGTGTGGGCGCATTCACTTCGGAATGTTTTGCACTTGTCGCCGACGCTCTGTGCAACACAGCGTAACGACTACGAATTCTGTGTCAATTTCAGTGATGATCGTGTTCTGAGATTGGCAGCGCCCACGTATCAGTCCATGTGCGATTGGGTGCAGGCGGTAACGCGAAAGCTAACAGACATGAAAATTCTCCGACCTAAGGAAAATGTCTATTCCAAAGGCCCGGAGAGAATCGTTACCAGAGATCCCACGAGTCCATTGCCACCACCTCCCTCCACGATAGGGTATGACTTTTATTTCCTTCTATTTATAGCATCAGTTTTTAAAAAAAGGGAGAGAGAGAGAGACTGCAATTTTATTGCAGCGTGCATGGGATTCATCTCTCTGGATATTTCACAGCTAATATTATGTATGAAGACATGAGAATGACAGCTGGATAGGGACCATCTGGAGTTGGCAGTTTTTTACATTTAAAATAAGGAATTCGAGGTGCCAACTTTAAATTTTCCTTATCCATAGAGGCCCGTATTTGAAATAATTTATTTTTTTGATTCTTTCTTTCATTTTCAACAATAAATATTATCTTTTACCTTGTTAAATAATATAATCGAGTAAAAGCTCTCAATGGGAAGACCTGAGCTTTCTCTTAAATCTCTATATTTTGTTTTACATTTTTTAAATCTTGGTTAGGTTAAACTATTTTCGAATCTTTTTAAAACTTCGAGCACTTCGAAATATCTTTTGATATTATTTCAAATTTTCCTAAAATTGTTTAACATCCTGCAAAATTACAAAAATTGTCCATAAATCTTCAGATTCTTTTTTGACATTTTAAGATTGTCAAAAGCTGTAGATTAGTTTTTTTAAATAAAACCTAAATCAGTTTAGATTATTTGCAAAATCTTATTGCTATCAGTAATTTCTTAGTTGCCAGGACCAACGGTATATCTTTTATTTTTCTCATCTCCTTGAAAGTGTGCAAAAGTTTATAAATTATAGTGTGGTAGCAAAATGTTAAAAACATAAGTATTGCCCAATATATAATTTTATTTTCGTTACATAATTTGGAAGTTTTTGTATAATCATCTCATAAATTTGAATCCTTTACACAAATACACGCGCGCTCGCTCACACACACACGCGCACAATATAACTGATTAAAAGCGAGTGTCTGCTGTGCGGGAATTTAATTTACTTAAAATTAAAATTCTTAAAAATAATTTAAAAATTAAAAAATATATTTTTAAAATAAATTGTAATATTGCAATCTTTGTTCGTGGGCCAAATTTAGTAGACATTCTGTAAAAGCTCTCAAAGAGAAAGACAGAAACTGTCAATTTAGATTTAAAAAAATGTCTTTCAAAAGAGTCAAGTTTTTAAAAAATTTTTATTGTTGAAGCTCAATTATTTATTTTTTCAACACATGTTTATTATCAATGGAAAGGGCACAAAACTCCAGAACAAAATTATACTGAACGATTTTTTTATCGCCATTTTAACAGATAAAAATGGCCGAAATCCACGAAAATCTAAAACGTTCACATCTTTCCGTCGGTAAATTTTTATCAAAATGAGTGTAATATAATATAAATTTTCTAACCTTATCATTGATTTCAAAGTTCATAATTCGTTTTCTTTCTGCAATTTTCGAGGTTGGAATTCTAGAAAGTTAGGGTATTAAAAAACTGTTCAGGGAAAGTCAAGGAATGTCAGAGAAAACCTGACAGATTCAAGGAATTTTAAATAAACTGAAGTTTGAATTGCTTTGTTTAAAATTCACAATTTTATTAAAAATTAATTCTTTTTGGTTAAAAGTTCAACCGTTTCTACAAAAATCTTCTTTCGGGGTTGAAAATTTATCTAGTTTTGTATAAATCCTGTATTGCTTATTTTACGATTCAGATTTCTTTTTCAAACCTTATATTTTTTGGTTGAATTCAAGTGTGTTTGGTTTCAAATTAAAACCATCGTTTGACTATACATTTTTTCTTGTTCAAAATTTAACTATCAGATTGGAAATGGATGTATTTTGTCAAATATTAATCTTTGTAATTGAAAATCGATCTTTTAGATAGAAATTTTTTTTTTAAATTCAAAATTAATTTTTTGACTCCAAATTAAAGCATTCTATTTTATTTTGAAAATTCAATTTTTGTATGGTAAAAACTTAATACTCTTTGTGGAAAATTCATATGTTTGCTTAAAAATTTAACTACTCCATTACATTTTTTATTTTTTTTTTTAATTATTTTTTACTGACAATGTTACTATTCTATTTCAAATTGAAAATGGATCTGTTTTAAGTGAATACTTAACTATTTTGTTTAAAATTCGGCTTTTTTGGTAAAAAAAAAGTAATCTCATTAGTTCAAACTTTATCTTACTGGTTAAAAATTTATTTCTTTGACTGAAAATTGAACTATACTGTTAAAAGAATTTTCGTTGGAAGTTAATTTGTGTAACTGAAAATTAGACCGTACTCTTTTTTGTTGAAAAAATGGTATTTTTTGGTAGAAATTGTAGCTATATTTCATGTTTGTGCAAAATTTATTTATTTTTTTATAGAAACTTAATGTTCATAGTTGAAAAATAATCTCGTTGCTTTACAATTGAACTGTTTTGTTAAAAATTCGTCTTTTTGGTTTAAAGATTTGTGTGTTTTCATTGAGGATTTAACTCATTTGTTAAAAATTCGTATTTTTTGTTTAATTCAACTATTTTGGACTCAAAATTAAAATAGGTTTGGGTTGAAATATCAAACATTAAACTTTTGTTGAGATTTAATTTTTCTTTGATCGAATACTTATCACATTGGTTGTGAATAAATTGCCTAAACTGAAAATTTAATTCTTACGTTTTTGTTTTGAAATGTATCCTTTTTAGTTGAATACTCAACTATTTTGTTGAAAACACATGTAATTTTCGTATTACGTACTAATTTGTGGTTGAACCCTTATTAAGTTCTGTATGACTATCCTCGATAAAAGTATTTAAAATAAATTTAGAAACAAACCCTTTTTTGCATCAACATTATTGATTGCATATATGTAGGGTTGTTTTCACGCTGAAAAGAAAATTTGGAATAAGCAGGAAAAAGTCGCAATTGGTCGGGGAAAACTCAGGGATTTTTGTAGCAACAGGAAGCACACAAAAATTTATTATATAGGCCAGAACTTATTATATTAAATATTTATCGCGTTGTAGGTTATTTTTTTCGTCGTATAATATCGCATATTTTTCTTATAACTTCTACGTTTTCGTCGCATAATATTTCCCTCTCTTCTTTCAATAAAAAATGGATATAAAACCATTGTAAATTAAAGGTGTAAAAATAATTCGATAACTCTTTCAAAAATATAAATTGGAAAATATATACATACTTGTTTTAAAGTTATGCAGATTTGTTACTGCAAGTCAATTTTCGCAGATACTATCTCCAGTGCCTTCACATGAATTTTACATTTTCTGTCTGAATAAATTGCACTCACAACAAGAGAAAAGATCAATATTTGATAATTAACATTTCTAGAAATGGAATACCTAGAACAAATAATGCGAATGGATGTAATGAATTTTCTACTAAAAAACATAAATATTCAAAAACAAAAAATGATTTCTTAACAAAATGATTCAGTCAAATCTTTTGAACAAAATAGTTGAATACGCAAGCAAAGAAAAATAATTTTTAACCAAAAAGTTGCATTTTGATTTAAAAAAAATTCAACTTCTGCTATAGCAGATGAATTTTTAAATCAAAAATATCAAGTTTAAAAACATAGTTGAATTTTCTGTTAAAAAGGATTTCAGTTGACTTTTGAAGATCAAAATATGAATTTTGTATCAAAAAATAATTTTCTACGGAAAATTTGAATTGTCATTAAAAAAAAACGAATTTTTTCAACCAAAAAGGATAATTCTTTAATGTAAAATACAGTGAAAATCATATGCTGTGCTGGCTTTGGGACTGGCGGTGGTGGGGAACAGACCCGATTAAGTTCCGCTCTCGGAAGAACTATATCAGTGGACCGTATATCAGAGTTTTACTTTAGTTGAATTCTCTACCAAATAGTTGCATTTTTATTCAAGAAAGATTAAATTTGTAGTAAAACAGATGAATTTTTAATGAAAAACGACAAATTATTTTTTTTAAGTTGAACACTCATCCAGTAAAGATTTCAGTTCATTTTTCAATACAAAAATATAAATATTAAACAAAAAATAAATTTTTTGCGAAGTAGTTAAATTTTCAACAAAACATTAGAATGTTCTAACCTAGGTGTTGCATTTTTATACAAGAAAGATGAAAATTCTCTTAAAACATATGAATTTTTAATAAATTTTCTTTTTAAATAGTTCAACTTTCATTCAGAAAATATTTCAGTTCTCTTTTCAACACCAAAATATTAAAGTTAAACAAAACAAAATTGTAAAAAAATTCCCTGGAATGTAATTATTGTAAAATGACATCAACTAATGCTTAAAACTATATAGTGCCTCTTACTATGCATTTTTATGTAAGTTAAATGTTGTATTTAAAAAATAAGCAAATGTCTATCTTCAGGATAAATGCATTACGTAATCTACCATTATATTGATAAGGATTTATTGAAGTATAATTATTTTCAATGGCTTCCTAATTTGATAATTAAAGACTCGATTTACACAAGAATCTAATAAATAATCTATAATTTATTTTAAATCTAACAGTATATGGATTCGCATGTGAGGTTCCTCTGAAAGATCCAGAAAATTATTTTATCGAAAATCATTCTTGTATGATTAAAAAATACGTCTTTTATCCAGAATCATAAAACTTGATTGACCCTGAAATTCGTCACAAAATGGAATTACAAAACCGTGCCTTTTGCATGCTCTCTAAATAAGATAGTAGATACTTTTCACAATCACTGAAACTCCTGAACCAGGGAACTGACCCAGAAAGACACAAAAATACTTTACAAGCATAACATCGTAGTTCTCATATCAGTCGTGGGAATCTACATTCGTGAAACTTCAGTTTAGTATTAGTCGGATAATGTATACTGGCGATTTTAATCTAACTGCGTATACCTTGTATCTAGTATTTTCGACTATCGCACCAGCAGAATTTTTTGCGAGAAAACTATTTGGAATGTAATTTTCTAATGTGTCCCCCTAAAGGTTTATATTTTCCTTGTAGGAGTAGGTCTAAAGATTTATGCCTTAGCGTCCACGACCATCCGAAGAACCTGGCAAAAAATTGTGATATGTTTGAACCATAAATACGCGAGAAACTATAGAAAGCAGAAGATATTAAATAATTGGTGTGTTGGTCAGTGTATCATTTAATGAGATGAACAAGAACAAAAATATCAACAAAACTAACATCTACTGCACAGAAAAAAACTGGAGTTTCAGTAATGTTGCGTCTCAATTAAAAGTGGGCATCCTTTAGAACGTATGCTCTAAATGAACTCTTTTGGATTTTTCCTTTTTAGTTTGTGGACATCCGATAGATGGCCATTGGAAAGCGCCCACTTATTTTTTTTTTAGCATTTTATAAGAGCAAATAGAAATTATATTCGTTCAAATTAAATAAAAAGTAAGAAAACTGACATCGCGATTACTGGGACGAAGATAACGATTACAGGGACGTTTACCTTACTATGAGTAACCATACAGATGAACATTAACCAACGTTCTTTATTCTTTTTCCCAGTGGAAGCTTCTAATGTGTCCCCTAAGGGTTTACATATTTCTTTCACCTTCTTCCTATTCCTTAACACACCTCCCAC
>JAAAKG020210118.1:0-22659 GCA_010014905.2 Druon quercuslanigerum | reverse complement strand
TAACAACCAGAACACCATGTTCAGCAGCTCAAAATGTACCTAACCAATTATTTCAAAGCTTGCATATGTCTTACAAAAAAAAAAAAAAAATTAAACACACTTTTCAAGCTGATTTTGCTTAAGGGGGTCGGTTTCGGACCACTCTACCCTATCTTTGAATACTGTTAGAAATTTTCGTTTTTCCCGAAATATTCAACTTTTTTCCACTTTTCACTTAAAGCGGAAATAAAAAAGAGATTTGGAATATTCTTAATATTTTCTATGTGGACCATATTAAATGTAAATTTTCTTTGAAGTAGATACTAAAGCCTTTTTATTAAAATCATTATTGATATTAATATTTATTATTTGTTTCTCAATAAAAAGTTGAAGAAAAGCAGAAAATTTTACATGACCGAACAACTGTCTAGCATTATTATAAGAAAATATAGTTATAAATAACATAAGTAAATATAAATATATAGTTATAATTGATTTTTTAAATAATTATGTTTGTTAATTAGCTTTAATTATTATCTCACTAAGTAAAAACTGTGCATAAGATAAAACTTCAGAAAAAAACCACATAAGGTAAGATTACTATAAACAATAATAATTTGTTTAAACAATTATGTTTATTAAATTGGAATAATGATTAGCTCGTTCTAAGTGAAACGTTGATAAAAAGTGGAAAAATTCAGAATAACTGCAACTACCTAGTGTTACTACAGAAGTAGATATTTATAAAGATTAATAATTTGTTTAAAAATTTATTTTTGTTGAAGTTCACTTACTATTACCGCATTATAAGTGTAAATTAAACAAAAAAATGAAAATTGCAGAAAACCCTCAACTTTGTAGCATTATCTTCAGAGAATATTATTAAAAATTATAAAAAATTGCTTACACTGTTAATTATGTTAAATTTAATTGATTATTACTTTCAATAAACTGAAAAGTTGAAAAAAAATTTTCTTTTAGAATAAATTTCTGAAAACAAGAATAAATGTTTGCAAAAATTTATTTAAGCATTAATATATTAGTAGAAACTAGTATTCATTAAACAGTTTGTATTAAAAAAAAGTAAATAAAATTATAATTAGTATTAAAAACTATCAAATTCCAACTTTTGGCTTATGGGATTTCTTTAGGACCCTATAAACAGACTTATGAGGGCGATACCTTAAAAATATTGAAACATTTGTATTTTATAGCTAATTGTGAAGGAAAATTCCAAATATCAACTCGATTTACCTCTAAATATCATTTTTTTAAATGCACGTCATTGCTTGTTCTCGCGCTTCGCGCTAGATAATGTGCATTTCCCTCACGTTCGAGCATAAAACTTTTAAAATTAAAGTTTAAAACATCTACAAGTGTAATTTTGAGGTTGTGAATTCTCTTTCGTTAAAGCTCCGTCGGCTTTAAAGAACATATTGTCATCATGTATCTCGTGCTTCGCACTCGATTTTGTCCAGAATTTGAACTTTTCTACATTATGTTCAACAATATTTTAGCAAACATATATTACATTTACTTCCGTATGTCAGTCTGAGATTGCTTATTTAGATGTTCCAAAATAAAGTACAAATTATATTGAATTGGTGTTGAAATGTGCGTAAAAAACTTGTATTATTAAATATTTTGTTGCAACTTGTGTCGTTTTTCCATAATTTAATTTGTTTTCTTACAATTTTATTTTTTACGATTTAAACTAAAAATACGCATCCTAGCGTAAAAATGGTTCTAAGTAAATTTTCTAGCGCAAATTTTGTTTAATAAAATGTTACTGCAGCTCGTGTCCTTTTTTCTCGAAAGGTTTTTTTTTATTTCTAATACATTTTTAACAAAATTGTAGATCTTTTTTGGTTAAACAAATTTTGTCTTTTCATTTTTTTCGTTTCTTGTGTTTTTTTGTCAAAAAGATGTCAATTCTGTTTTTCACGAATAAAACAACAACTACGCGTCCTATAGAAAAATTGTTCACGTCAAATTTATAGCTCTTTTTTAGTTGAACAACTTTCTTCTATTCATTATTTTCTTAGCATATGTCGTTCTTGAAAAAATTGAATTCTTTTATTTTTATCTATTTTTTAAAGATTAAAACGAAAACTACGCTTGCTATCAAAAAGTTATTGCTATAAAAATTATAGATTTTTTTAAATGCACATTTTTTGAACTTATTACTTTTCGTACGTTGCATCGTTTTTTCACAAATTGAATTTTTTTATTATTAATTTTATTTTCCACAATTGAAAAAAAACTCCACATCCTAAACAATACTATTCATAACAAATTTTTATCTCTTTTTTGTTCAATTTTTTTATTTTTAATGCTGCTTTTTATTAAATAAAACAAAAACTATGTGTTCTATAAAAAAGTAAATACTAAGAAAGTTGTAGATCTTTTTCTAATGCACAATTTTTGTTTAGTCATCTTTGTTCGTATCTTGTATAGTTTGATCGGAAAATGAATTTTATGATTGTTCATTTTTTTTGTGCGATTAAAATTTGAATTTTCGATTTTTCGAGAAAAATTATAAAAGTGGTTGTGATAATCTTTTAGGTCTTTCAAAGAGTAACGTGTTTCTTCTTTTGACTTTTTTATATCGTGCGCTGTAAGGCTTCAAATGTTCATTTTTCGTTTTTTTGTTTGTTTTGAAAATGCTATAACTCTGATAATTTTCTTTTTATCGAAAAAAGCTAAAAGATTCGAATTTTTAAATACTATGGATAACTTCCATAGCATTTTTCAATCTTAAAACAAATGGTCGCAACAAATTTGAAAATGCTCCCACTTTTTGAATTTTAATCCAAAACGGCTGGATAACGATCGCGTCTTTCTTTTTATATCCTTCAAAAGTTTGCCAAAGCACAATCCAATCCGAGTAATCTTTCCAAAGTTATTCGATATACAGACGACATCGACATCGACAGACAGGAGATTTAAAGAAATTCGCGATAGTCAGTTTTCGCATAAAAATAATACCTTCTCATTATGATGGGAATGTAAAAATTGGACCACCAATTATTATTTTAATAATAATTACACAGAAAGTAAGGTCCTCTAGTGTACAAGGTAAAGACGGCTAGGGTAAGGGGTTAAGTAATCAACATTGAAATTAAAATTCCAAGTTTAAATCTTCGGTCATACGATCATTTATTACTAAAAATTGGTTTATGACAACGTTGCGGCTACTTTTTTGTGCCCTCTTCAGGTTAAAATTTTTCCTCCTAAATTAATAATATAAAAGTAAATATTAAATAAATATTTAAAAGTTTTAAAATTTTTTTAATTTAACTATCATTTTGAACCCGTTTTGTGGATAAGACATGGTCTGACGACCTCGAAGTACGGCACGATATTGAAATAATATAAGTTCAACGATTGGAATGTGTTTACATGCAAATTTACTTATAACGTTGAATAAACTGAGAATAAAATTTTTGAATTCAGAATGAAAATTTCAATTCATATTTAAAATACTTAGATACGTGTTATCAAAATTTCCCATTTCAGTTTGTAAATTTATGCAATTCCTTTTATATTTCTTAATGAAAATTGATTATAAGATTCTCCTTTTATATGTGTTTTTTTCCTTCCCTAATATTTTTATATTTTTACAAGTAAAATCAAAATAATGATCATGTGTCCATGCATGTTTCGATAGGCATATGTTTTGGTTTTCTGTTCTGTAATTCTACTTTTTAGTCTTCTGCCTGTTTCACCTATGTAAATTTTATTACATTGTTTGCATTTAATTAAATATACCACATTCGATCAATTCTCTTTTAAATCAGAGTCTTTTATATTCTGAAAAGTGTTTCTTTATTTATGATTATTTTCAAAATAAGAAGTAATTTTATGTTTTTAAGGGGTAAAGTTGGCTAGGTTGTATTAGGTTTGGTGTTGGGTTCGGTTGGGTTGAGTTGGTTTGGGTTGGTTTGGGTCTGGTGTTGGTTTCGGTTGGGATGAGTTGGGTTGGGTTTGGTTTGGGTCTAGTGTTGGTTTCGGTTGGGCTAGGTAGGATTGTATTAGGTTTGGTTGGGTTGAGTTGGATTGGGTTCGGTTGGGATGAGTTGGGTTGGGTTGGGTTGGTTTGGGTCTGATGTTGGGTTCGGTTGGGTTTGTAGGATTGTATTAGGTTTAATGTTGGGTTTTATTGGGTTGAGTTGGATTGGGTTGGTTTAGGTCTGGTGTTGGGTTCGGCTGGGTTGGGTAAGGTCGTATTAGGGTTGGTCTTGGGTTCGGTTAGGTTGATTTTGGTTTGGTTGAGTTTGGTTAGGTTGGGTTGGTTTGGGTCTGGTCTTGAGTTTGGTTGGGTTGGGTAGGGTTGCATTGAGTAGGGTTGTATTAGGTTTAGTGTTGGGTTTGGTTGGTTTGGGTCTGGTGTTGGGTTCGGATGGGTTGGGTAGGATTGTATTAGGTTTGTTGTTGGGTTTGGTTGGGTTGAGTAGGATTGTATTAGGTTTGATGTTGGGTTTGGTTAGGTTCAGTTGGGTTGGGTTGGTTTAGGTCTGGTGTTGGGTTCGGTTGGGTTGGGTAGGATTGTATTAGGTTTGATGTTGGGTTTGTTTGGGTTGAGTTTGGTTAGGTTGGGTTGGTTTGGGTCTGGTCTTGAGTTCGGTTGGGTTGGGTAGGGTTGTATTGAGTAGGGTTGTATTAGGTTTGGTGTTGAGTTTGGTTGAGTTTGGTTGAGTTGGGTTGGATTGGTTTGGGTCTGGTGTTGGGTTCGGTTGGGTTGGGTAGGATTGTATTAGGTTTTATGTTGGGTTTTGTTGGGTTGAGTTGGGTTGGGTTGGTTTTGGTCTGGTGTTGGGTTCGGTCGGGTTGAGTAGGATTGTATTAGGTTTGATGTTGGGTTTTTTTGGGTTGAGTTTGGTTAGGTTAGGTTGGTTTGGGTCTGGTCTTGAGTTCGGTTGGGTTGGGTAGGGTTGTATTGAGTAGGGTTGTATTAGGTTTGGTGTTGAGTTTGGTTGAGTTGAGTTGGGTTGGTTTGGGTCTGATGTTGGGTTCAGTTTGGTTGTGTAGGGTTATATTAGGTTTTTTGTTGGGTTTGGTTGGGTTGAGTTGGTTTGGATCTCGTGTTAGGTTCAGTTAGTTTGAGTTGGGTTGGGTTGCTTTTGGCCTGGAGTAGGATTCGGTTCGGTTGAGTTTGGTTAGGTTGGATTGGTTTGGGTCTGGTGTTGAGTTCGGTTGGGTTGGGTAGAATTGTATTGGGTAGGGTTGTATTAAGTTTGGTGTTGGGTTCGGTTGGGTTGGGTTGGTTTGGGTCTGGTGTTGAGTTCGGTTGGGTTGGGTAGGGTTGTATTGGGTAGGGTTGTATTAGGTTTGGTGCTGGGTTCGGTTGATTTGGGTTGGTTTGGGTCTGGTATTGGGTTCGGTTTGGTTGTGTAGGATTGTATTAGCTTTGGTGTTGGGTTCGGTTGGGTTGAGTTGAGTTGAGTTGGGTTAGGTTGGTTTGAGTCTGGTGTTGGGTTCGGTTGGGTTGAGTTGGGTTAGGTTGGTTTGGGTCTGGTGTTGGTTCGGTTGCGTTAGGTAGTATTGTATTAGGTTTGATGTTGGGTTTGCTTGGGTTGGGTTGGGTTGGGTTGGTTTGGGTCTGGTGTTGGGTTCTGTTGGGTTAGGTAGGGTTGTATTAGGTTTTGTTTTGGATTCGGTTAGGTTGAGTTGGGTTGTGTTGGGTTGGTTTGGGTCGCGTCTCGTGATGAGTTAGGTTGGGTTGGGTAGGGTTGTATTGGGTAGGGATGTATTAGGTTTGGTGTTGGGTTCGGTTGGGTTGAGTTGGGTTGGGTTGGGTACGGTTTGGGTTCCCCACCCAGGGAAAAAGTAACCCATCAGTCTTGGACACTTCCATGTAGGTATACTAATACGACTAATTGTTCTTAATTAGCAATAACATTCGTGTTATTTTTAAAAGAGAGAACATAAAATTCTCATGAAGTTTTAAAGGAATGATTGATCTGAAATATTTAGTCTTGAGAGGTGGAGAACGCTCGGAACTCCACATGGAGTTGGAGAACCTCCAGGATATCGGGAACGAGAAATTCTCCCTTGGTACGGCTTACGACTCTTTGCCTGCGAGCGACACTCTGGAGCTCGTCTTCTTCGTGTCTCTTTTACTTCCTTTTTTCGCGTCTTCGACGCTCTTCGACGGCGAGCATTAAAATTAGACGGTAATGGGTCTTAGGTTGGACGATTTTACCGCGCCTCCAAGTCGTTATTTTTCATGGGAAAAAGGCAGCGTTTAAATTGCTTCAAAAAAAGGTGAGAGCCTTTCGAGTTTCTTTTTTGGGGGATGGAGTGTGCTGCAAATTATTAGTTTTTGAAAGGGAAAAATAACACTTGGCGTTTAGGGCAATTAGTCGGGGATTCTGTACCTATTGGTCTTGAGAGTTATTCTGCAGAATGCCACTTTTATTTCTTCGAGTAAAAAGAACGAAATTCCAAAGTCTTTGGCATTCTGTAAACAAGTGCCAGAAAAGTTCTGAGAATAAGGTGAGTCAGAAGTCTCAAGTAAAAAAGTAGTATCTGATCACTCTTCGAAATCCCAGAATAGAATCCTTAACAACGATTTTGGATAATATTTTTGTGCTCAGATCATCAGATGCAGAATTTTCAATGAGTCAAATGAGGAAAAAGTCAGGGAATTTCTATATAAGGCAGTTTAAGTAACACTCCAGGATAGTATATTTCAAATGGTGTAACTAATTTTTTTTAACAGAAAATCGATCATTACCAATTTTGTTTTAAGATTGATCTTTTTGGTTGAAAATTCAACTGTTTTACAAAAAAATCGTTTTCTGGTTAAAATTAGTTTCTTCCGAGACTAAAACATCTTTTATTGAAAATTTGTCTTTTCGATTGGAAAAAGACATAATTATAGTTAAAAGTTCGTTTTTTATTTGTTTTTTTAAAATTTTTAAATTTTTTCCTTCTGCTGAAAAATGAGCTCATTTTATGAATTCAGTCTTTGACTTGAAAATTTACCTGTTTTGCAGAAAAATCGTTTTCTGGCTGATTTTTTTTCTAGACTAAAGAATCTTTACTTATTAAAAATGCGTCCTTTTAGCTGGAAAATTCATAATTTTAGTTGGTAATTCATCTTTTTGGATAAAAATTCGTTTTTTATTTATTGAAAATTATATTGTTTACCTGATTTTTTTTTCTCTTTAAACTGAAAAATCTTTATTGAAAATTCGTCTTTTTGGTCGGAGCATTATTAATTTTAGCTGAGTATTCGTGTTTTTAATTGTTTATAATTAATTTTTTAACAAAAAATAACGACTCTAAATAATATAATAATTCTTAATAATAACTCATTCCTTTGTTTGAAAGTTACACTATTTTGTTGAAAATCTATTTTTTGTAATTGAAAATTGAACTACTTAAGTAAAATTCTGCCTTCTTAAAAATTTATATTTCTGGTTGCAGTTGCATCTTTTTGGGTTGTAAATAAGTTTTTTAAATTCTTTTGTTGCAAATTTAATTATTTGTTTGAAAATTCACTTATTTTCTTTACAATTTAACTATTTTGTAAAAAATGCATCTATTTTTTTGAAAATTATATTATTTTATTGAAAATTAAAGTATTTTGATAAAACTCATCTTTTTAATAAGAAATACAACTGTTTCGTGCAATATTAGTCTATTTCGACAGAAAATTTATCGTTTGGATTGAAATTTCATCATTTTTTTTAAATATATCGGATTTCTAAAAAATCCTTTTTTTTGTTGAAAATACAACTGTTCTGGATTGAATTTTAATCTTTTTATTTGAAAATTCAACCACTTGGCTGAAAATTAATCTTTGTAGATTGAAAATTCAACTATTTTCTTAAAAATTTTAATAGTTTTTGAAAATTTAACTATTTTGTTAAAAAGTTATATTTTTGTTGAAAAAGTTAACTTAAATAAAAATTTAAAAAGTTTCAAAATTAAAACATTTTTACACTCATCTTTTTGGTCTTTTTGGCCTCGTATTTAGACCTTTATGTTGAAAATTCTTCTCTTTTGGTAGAAAATTAATCCTGTTGGTAGAAAATTCTTGCTTTTTTCTTAAAAGTGCAACTACTTGATTGGAAATAATTTTCGTTTGGTTGAGGATTTAACTATCACGTTGAAAATTATTTTGTTGTCAGGGATTCATTTTTTAAACTGAAAATATAAATATCCCATTTTTGGTTAAAAGTTGATATTTTTAATAAAAAATTTATCTTTTCTATTTAAAAATTTAACTATTTTATTGAAAATTCATCCTTTTTAAAGAAAGTTAATTCTTTTGGTACAAAATTAATTCCTTTTGGTAAAATGGAACTGTTTAGTTGAAAATTAATAAAATTTTGTTGATGATTCAACTACTGTTTTTTACTTCCGATAAAAATATTTTTTTATTAAATATCTACTATTATATTATTTCATTAAAAATTATATTATTTCTTTGAAAAATCTTTCATTTAGTTAAAAATTCGTCCTTTTCGATTGATTAGAGAAAATAAAAAATGGTCAGAGAAAAATGAGAATAAAGTTAAAGAATTTTTTAAATAAAATTTTTCCCCCTCCCTGTACTTAAAAAGCTTAAACAAAATATATATGTCTGACTATGATAATTTTTCTTTTAATTTACAAAATTCAATTCAAATCTTATCATCTACTCTTTTTCAAAACTTTTGTTTCATATTACAGGAGTAAGCTCCTGATCCGCCCCTGACTCCTTAATCCACCACTTAGAACTTAATTTTTACACTTAGAACCTGTTTCTTAACGGTTAGTACCTGGATCGTTCTTCCTCGTTTTATTTTGTACTCTATACCGGTCAATAATGTCACTTTACCTTCTACAATGTTATTCTAGCAATAAGAAGCATACAATGCAATTCAAACTGCTTCACAAATTCGCTTTTAATTTCCCTCTTTTCACAAACTCCACGTACTAAATTACTCCTTGATTTCCAGAAAGTATTGAGATTTAATAAAATAGATAAAATATATTTTGCCTTGAGAATATCATTAAGACCATTTTTACGGACATTTTTATTTTTTAAACAATTTTTCCTGCATTCCACAATCGAGGCAGTAAGAACTAAGAATGACGACTAGGTAAAATAAAAATTTAAATTTTTAACCAATTAATTGAATTTTTGAATAGAAAAGTTAGAGTTTTAAATAAAAATATGAATTTTTAAGAAAAAATAAAATTAGTTACATCTTTAATTTAAAAAGTTGAGTTCTCAACAAAGAAAAAAGAATTTTTAACTTTTTCTGTGATAGAATTCAGAACAGAAAATTCTAAACCAGTTCTAGAAGCTGGAGGTTTTTATGAGTTATACTTTAAAGATCTGCAAACATTAAAATTGTTTTGAAAGTAGGAGGTCTAGAAACGAAATAGAAATTAAAACAGAACAAAACAGTTAAACTTCTTAACAAGAGATATGCATTTTTTAGAAAATAGCTGAATTTTGAAACAAATAGTAAAATTTTCTAGCCAAAAAGATCTATCGAATACAGCTGAATTTAAAAAAAAATCCATTCTTATCCAAGAAATATGAATTTTAAACATAAAAGATGAATTTTTAACCCGAAAAGTTTAATTTTTAACAAACAATGTAGATTTTTAAACAAGAAAAATGACCTTTTCAGCATAAAATATGAATTTTAAATCCAAAAAGACAAGATTGTAACAGAAAAAGTTAAATTCACGACCAAAAATGATGAATTTTTAACAAAATAGTTGAGTTTTCAACCAAGAAGATACATTTTCTACAAAAACAGGAATTTTTATCTCTCAAGACTATTCTGCATAATATTATAAACAAATTTTAATAAAAAAAAATTAAGAAACAAAAGCATTATTTAGGTTTTCATTGACAGAAAAATTCGTTTTTGTCGATGTCAGTTGTTAAAATTATAAAACTCATGATAAATTCAGTAAAGCGTTACGTAAAATGTGTACAATCCCTAAGATTTATCAACAAATCATTAATTTTACAAAAATTATTATGAAGTTCCTAATTTTAAAAAATTGAATTGAAAAAAAAATGATTTTTTTGTCGATAATTGCCTAAAACCTTCATTTGTTTATTAAAATTGTTTAGAATATTGACAAGATTATTTAAAAAAAAATGGTTATAATATTTTCTTGATTCAAATTGCTTGCAAGATAACTTAAAAAAGGAAAATATTAAAAAATTATAGAAAAAACATTTTCAACTAAAAATCTGCTTTTACCATTTTTGTTTTAATAATTGTATCATGGTGGAATATTTTTATATAACATAAATCTTTGAAACACAGGTAATTACAACCATTTTCCTGTTATTTACGAGCACCGAAATCGTCAAATAGAAAAAATTGTAATTTTTCACGCCATATGTGTTTATTTATAAGAAAATTGATAAACTAAATAAAAGAACCGGCTCAACAACACTGATTTAAATTTTCACAACTTTTTTCAAAAAGTTTTTGCCATAATCGGGCTGTATGCTATTTTTAACTTAAAAAGTCATTTTTTCCCACTGTGAGACGTGCCATGACTCACATTCCTTTCGCTATTTTTTGTTTGTGAATAAGTCGACTACTTCAATGTATTGCAAGGCAAATGAGTTCGTTCACTGAATTTATTACTTTTTGTGTTTGTTTAGTTTCATTAAAGTAAGTAAGTATTAGTTTAATATTGAAGAATAAGTAAATAGTTTACAGGGAACTGGGTACGTGTCCTTGAAAAAAGTTATGTTAACTAACATATATTTTTTTAGAAAAATTAAATATCTTTGAGGCTCATAGTGTGGAACAATGGGAGAACATACAGGAAGCTAAAGGTACCCTTCAGGCAGTTAAAGGTACCTTCCAGGTAGCTGAAGGTACCCTTTAGGTGACTGAAGGTACCCTGCAAGTAGTTGAAAGTATCCTTCAGGTAGCTGAAGGTACCCTTTAGGCAGCTAAAGGTACCCAAGTATTAGTTTAATATTGAAGAATAAGTAAATAGTTTACAGGGAACTTGGTAAGTGTCCTTGAAAAGAGTTAAGTTAACTAAAATGTATTTTTGTAGGAAAATTAAATATCTTTGAGGCTTTCAGTGTGGAACAATGGGAGAACATACAGGAAGCTGAAGGTACCCTTTAGGCATTTTAAGGTACCTTCCAGGTAGCTAACGGTACCCTGCAGGTAGTTGAAGGTACCCTACAGGTAGTTGAAGGTACCCTTCATGTAGCTGGTTAGTATGGTTGCATGCAATTTGATGTATCATTTGTGCAATTTTATTTTTCTTGTATTTTTCTATGTATATTTAATTATTTATCATTTGATTTCAATATAATTATATTTATTGCACGATCTTCTTTCAAATTTATTTAAAGCAATATATTTATCAATTCTTTTAGTAGTAGATTTGTACTATTTAGCAGTAAACGAATCGGGGCTATTTTAATTAAAATTATTTTCTGTCTTTAAAAAGAACCTTTTTTTACTGGGAATATAAAAAAGTCGAATCCAATCATTTTCGCGTCGATAGTTTGGTGAAGACGCAATGAAATTTAAAACGTCGAATAGAAACCTTTAAAACGAGAAATCAAAAGAAGGATTCCGATTCTTCTTTTATATTCTGTCAAGATTGATCTTCGATTTCTGGGAGACTTTAAAGTTGACTGAAAGTATATACTAAGAATGAAATTTATCATGCAGAAACAAGCTTAAGCTTTACATCAGTCAATGCCAGAATTTTCTTTTATTTTATTTTCTTCGCCATTTTAAAAAATAATTGATTATCGAGCGCGTGCAGTGCACCCTACCTTCTCTTTAGAATAAAAACTCGGTTCTTTCTCGAACATTTTGCTATAGATTTTAGAAAAATTCTTATATAATTAGTAGGTTTTTTTCTCCTTAACGAAAAATTAAATGTTTTAATAATTCATTTTAATAATCCAAAATCTCGCTCTTATTTTTTTTTAACATTTAAAAAATATAGAAAATACATTTTCAATGTATTTCCAGATGAACTATTCATTGAGGTAGAATTAAATTCGGCTGTTTGAAATTGATTTTAATTTTAGATAAGATTTAATTTCCTGCGCTTTCTGTACATATCTGTCACCTAAATGTATACACTTATTTTAATTAAAATTTTTAAAACAATTTAATTAAAAAAGACATAAACAAAAGTAATTTAATTTATATTTGAAATGAGAACAAGTAACTTTACTTTCAAATAACAGTCATAATGGCATTTTTAAAAACAAATTAAAAGAACAATTCTAAAAACATTTTTGTATTTATTTATGTCATTATTTTCATTTAAATAAGATCTTTAAAAATCATATCTTGCCACAAGCGGTTAATTTCTGGTAGCTTGGTTAAAAATTTGAGTTTCCCTTTACATTTTGATCCTGTAATATGACAAATCTCATTTAAAAATTTGACAAATTAGCGATTTGCGATATTTCTTAAAATGAATTTGTGTTTGATTCAAAATTCAACTTATTCATTTAAAGTTCAACTACTTTGTTGAAAATACATTTTTTTCGTTGATGATTTTTCATTTTTATTTTTAAAAACTTTTTTTTGTTTAGAATTTAACTACTTAATTACTTGGTTGAAAATTTATGTATTTTGTTGAAACTTTGTCTTTTGGGGGCGAACATTAGTCTTCTTGGTGGCTAATTCACTTTTTGGTTAAAACTTTATTTCTTTGACTAACAATTCAACTACTAGGTTGCAATTTTGTTCAAGAATGCAAAATTTGGCAGAAAATTCATATATTTTTTTACAAATTAATCTTCGTTAGTAGAAATTTATTTTTTGGTTAACAATTCATTTCTATGGTCAAGAACTAATTTCTTTAATTGGAATTTAATTTTTTAAACTAAAAATGCTGCTAGTCCATTTTCTGTCGAAAATTGATTCTTTTTTTATAAACATTTATTCCACTTAGCTGAAAAGTCATCTGTTTGGTTAAAAATTTAACTATTTCGTTAAATGTTAATCTAATTTATTCATTCTGATATTAAATTTTTCTGATTGCTGGTAAAAATAATTTTCTGAAGAAACGAGAAAAAATATGCCACGGCCCGGATTTGAACCGGGAACGCTACTTTTCACGAATAGAGCGTTAACCAATTACGCCACCGAGGCCGTGGCATATTTTTTCTTGATTCTTCAGAAAATTATTTTGACCAGTAATCAGCAAGTTAATAAAATATTATTATGGATATTATTATCATTATGGAGGAGGTTGGCGGCAGGCAGAGTGGGAAGAAAGGTTGTCAGGGGAGAGGGTGCCATGGACGAGAGAAACAATAGAGAAGTATCAGGAGCAGTTGGGAAACGTAAGCTTTACGGGGGAGTCTGTGGAAGAGATATGGGAGGATCTGAAAGATAAAGCAAAAAGGGTGTGTGCAAAAGATGATATTTAGAAAAAAGAAGAAAGGAATGATGAAGCCGTGGTGGGATAGGAAATGTAAAATGATGAAGAGAAAGGTGAAAAAGAAGTACAGGAAGTGGAAGGAAGGAATTTCGAAAAGGGAGGAGTACGTAGAAATAAGGAAGGAGTTTAGGATATAGGAATAGGAAAAAGAGCTGGAAGATGAGTTCAGAAATGTTAAGACAGGAGGGGACGTGTGGAAGATAATTAAAAGGTTCAAAAAACGTAGAGTAGTGATAAGTAAGTAGATAAGGAGAGACGAATGGTCTCTTCAGGGATCAGAGACACGGATTAGAAGAAGACTATAAATATATATTAATATATTAAAATAAAAATATTAATATAATCAGAGATTAGAGGATTAAAAGAACAAGGGAGGTAGATGGAGAGGAGCTGAATGACGAGGAGATAGAGGGGCTGAGAAAGAGGTTGTTTGCAGATGAATTTGTAAGGAGAATGAAATTGTTTGATTCGCTAGTGACGAGTGTCTTATTTTAAGGAGTGGAGGTGTGGGGGTGGAAGGCAAGTGAGAGGGTAAAAAGGATACAGGAAAGGAATGTAAAGTGGACACTGGGTTTAGCAAGGCAGAGTGGGGAAGTAAGCTGATTAGGAAAAGTTGGTGGGAGAAGGAGAACAGATGTAGGGTTGGGAGGATAAAGGTGGAAAGGGAAAGGTATTTTAAAAAGAATGGATTGCAGATGGACGAAGTGAGAAGGATGCATGAGGAAGGAATGAGAGTATATGAGTTGGTTAAAAGAAACAGCATGGAGAGAGAGAAGGAAGTCGTGGAGTGGAGAATAAGAGAGTCAAGGTTTAATGGGGACTATGTGTGGATTATGCCAAGGGAGAGAGCGCAATATTTGTGTGAGAAGGGAGAGCAAGAAAGTCAGGAACTTATAGCGAGAATGAGATGCGGATGCATGGAGAGTTATAATAGGTTCTGGCTTTCTGGGGAAAAGCGGATGTGTGAATTGTGCGTGAAGGGGGATGCAAAAGTGTAGCACTGTTTGGAGGAGTGTAGAGAGGTGGAAAGGAGTGGAATAACCATGGAAGTATTGTTGCATGAAAGGGGGATAAAAGAGCAGTGGCATGGGTGAAGGGGGTGTTGGGTAAGATGGAGGAGAAGAGAAAGAAGGAGGAAGAGGAATGAAGAAGGAAAGATTGTATATAGGAGAGAAAGTAGATTTAAGAAAATTGTACATATTGTAAATAGTATATAAGGATTAGGGATTAGCTGCGCAGGCAGAGGCTGGCAAGACGAGGCAAAGCGAGAAAGTAGCGTCATACATGCGAGGCGATGCAAAGCGAGGAAGGCAAGGTCGGCTTAAAGATAATGTGTGGATGAATGTTAGTTTTTAAAGAGTAAGTTGTAAGAACATTCTGTAAAAATAGAAGTGTAAGCAAGTTAATTTTAAGGCCAGCAGACTGAAAAATAAACTTTTATCTATCTATTTTATTATAGTCAAAATATGCAAGACAAAATAAAAAAATGTATACAATGAGAAACAATAAAAAAAAAAGAAAAAAAAGGAAAGTTTGAATTTTAAAGTTATCAATTAAAATAAGTTAATCAATTAAATTAAAGAAGAGAAATTACTTAAATATGAGCATTTCATGGTACGAAAAGTTTGTTTACAAACAGATTATTGACATTTTTTGTGTGAATGTGTTATTTTTATGAAGGTATGTGTTATACCTTCACAAAAAATTCATTTCAAATATTTTAAGTTTAAAAAACATAAAATTAATTATTTAATATTTAAATAAATAATTTATGTGGCGTTTACAGACATGATAAGACGTAAAATTGATAAAAATTGTTTAAAAACTTTTTTTCAGGTTGGCAAGATTTTAAAGACACAACCGGTCGCCAACCTGGCTGAACGTCTGCTGAGGAACAACAATGAAAACGAAAGCTGAAAATGCAATCAAAACAAGTAAGAAAACAGGAGACTTTAAAACGAAAAAAGAGAAGAATTAAATTTCATTTAATATGGTTTTATAAATTTCCGGGAAATTATTCTTTTCATAGCGTAAATTAACGGCAAAATTTTTATGTTTATTTAAAAAATAATTTTCAATAACTTTATGACGCGGTTTTTTTTTCTCATGAACTAAAAATTGTCTATTGTCAAAGTGGAATTGGTGACCATTATCTAAAAAATGTTCATTAAGAGCTGTATGATTGTTGTGGATCCTTTAAGTTGGAGAAAAACTTTTCAGAGGTTTTGATTGGTTTAAAAATGGTCTTTATTTTATGGTAATGTAAAACCTGTTGAATTTTTTCGGATAAACCTTTGATATGTGGAGAAACTATAAAATCTACAAAATTATTCTCTGGTCTTTTTTATTGAGGTCATATTTAAAATAATTTATTTTCTTTTATTTAATTCATTAAATTATTTTAATTGATTACTTAAAAATTCAAAACTTTCCTTTTTTTAATATGTTTTATTGTAATTTTCTCATTTTATAATTCTTTTGATACTGTCTTGCAAATTTTGACTATAATAATATGTTTACCGAAGAGTGTCACAAACTCAGGATCGGAACTTCTAACATTTGGTTGTTTTTATTGTAACTGTGGTGTCCAATCGACGACTGATTGAGTGACCAAATTAACTCTTTGGTTGAAAATGCCTTAATGTTGTTCAAAACTAAGTCTGTTTTCGTTAAGGATTTAAATAATTTGTTGAAAATTTGTATTTTTTGTTGAATTCAACTGTTTTTTTAAATTAAAGTTTAATATATTTTTGGTTTGAAATATCAGCTAATACACTTGTTGTTGAGTATTTATTTTCTTTATCGAAGATTCATCACTTTGGCTACAAATTTAAATATTGGTTTGAAAATTCAAAAAGATTTTTAAAAATTTCAGTTGTCACATCAAGATTTTAACGAAAAAGTTCATCTTTAACCAGATAGTTGAATTTTCAACTCAAAAAGATGAATTTTCAGCGAAAAATGTAATAGTTAATATATCAGTCAAAAATATTTTCTATTTTAAATAAAAAACTGTTGAATTCCTCGTAAAAAAATTTTGTTCATCCAAATAGTTGAATCCTCATAGAAAAATTAATTTTCAATGAGTTGTATTTTTAAATAGAAAACAATAAATATTTTCTAATGGGTCGAAGTTAATAACATTTTTAATCAAATAATTGAAATTTTAACTAAAGGCATGAATTTTATAAAACAAAAGATGAATTTTCAAACCAAAAAGACGCTTTTTTAACAAAACTGTTAAATTTGAACCAAAAAAGAGTTAAGGCAAAAATATAATTAGAGAAAATAAATATTTTTAAAATAAAATAAAAATTTTAAATGATTTTTTTTTAAATTTGCTTTAAGTTTAAATAAATATAATTTCCCCAGTTTTCTGGCGAAAAGTCAATGTGATTTTTTTAAGATTTCAGATATGTTGAAAAAGTATCTAGAAAATTTCTAAGAATATTTTTTTATTTTACAGGATATTACCAAATTTTAGGAGTAATCTAAAAAGTTCAAAAATCTTTTATACTTTGAATTCCTAAATATCTTTTAAACTAACTTTAATTAGTCTTAATATTGTTTGAAAGTTTTCTTGATCTATTTTCGACGATTTTAGAAATCTTTTGTAATGTTTTATTATTTTTTTGAATATTTTCTTACAATAAATTTTTATTCATTACCTATTCGCAGGAATCTTAAGAACATATTTTCATTATTTTAAAATCTTTTAAAATGAAAAAAAAAAACTTTTTATATCGAAATCTTCTCAAATTTACATGTTGTTTGACATTTTTTTACAGTTTATATTATTTTTGAAAATTTTTCAAAAACTTCTAAGTATTCGTTATTATTATTTAATGTTAATTTAAAAATCTACATTTCGCTTTGAATGAAATTATTTTTGTATAATTTTAAAACTTCTCAATATCTGTTGACATTACTCCAATTTTTTATAAAAATTTTTATCTTACAAAATTGCAAAATTTTTCTTTGAAATCTGTCTTCTTTTCCGAAGTTTTAAGAAATCATTTAAAATCTCTTAAAATATTTAAAATTATTATTCAAAAATCATTTATTATTTTATGTTTCTCTTTTAGAAATAAATCTTTCATTTTTCAAGATAGGATTATTTTTGCAAATTGAAAAAGGTTTAAAAAGAGTTAATCGATTTAGATTATTTGTATTATTTTCTACGAATAAAATCTATTAAGTAGTGATTTATGATTTTAAATTCAGGGGCCCTAGACTGAATAAGGGTTTATGATACTTAATTAAATTCCTATACGTTGTTGCTTCTGATTTATAAGGGACATTTTGCATATTAATTATAGATTACCTAAAAGAATCTACCCATCATAATTTACACCTGCTGCCAGTAACAGTGCAAATTAAAACATCTGATGTCAGTGCAAAATCGATATAGAATAATTAGTATAACATGAATAAACGCCTCTGGCCCTTAAACCTGTTTCATTCTAGTTTACAGAACAGGATTATGATCACAAATGCATTTAACGAATTTAAAAAGAAACTTCACTGATTAAAAATTGTTTCATTTTTAGAAAAAGTTATAAATTATCATAATCAAAAGAATTAACTTTTAACAAACAGTTGCTCTTTTAATGAATTAGTCGAATTTTAAAACAAAAAATGAATTTTTCGCAAAGAATATTAATTTTAACAATAGATTTATTAATTTATTAATTAATTAATATTAATTAATATTAATAATAATAATAAAAAATATAATTAATTAATTAAAAATTAAATTAAAAATAAAATAAAATTAATAATATTAATTAATATTAGTTTTTGATAAAGAAAGACAAATTTTTCACAAAATGCATAAGTTTTTAATCAAATAAGTGAATATGCAACTGAGAAAGACCGATCGAAAACAAAAAAAGAGAATAGTTAAATTTTAAATTACCAAAATTAATTGTCAACAACAAAAAGTCAAATGTTCAACTAAAATGATGAATCTTCTAACAGCAAAAACCGATTTTTAACAAAGTAGATAAACTTTCGATTAAGTAGTCACATGGTTAATAAAAAATATGAATTCTCTATATAAAATGCGATGTTATCTATTTCAAGTAAAAAAGGATTCAATATTGAATAGAAAACACTTGATCTTTTAACTAAAAAATATTTTAATGTCAAATAAAAAATTGTTGAATTCAGCCAAAAATATGAGTTTCAATCAAGAAGATTAATTTTCTAGTAAAAAGACTTAATTGTTAATAATAAAGTGAAATTCTGATAAAAAAAAGGGCAATTTACCACAAAAATAGAAAAACTCATTTTTAACAGAATGCTTAAGTTCCCAGTCGATGAGATTATTTTTTAAGTAAAATTCAACCTTCAATCAACTAACCGAATTTTAAAACAAAGAATGAATTTTTTACAAGGAATATTAATTTTGTACAGAACAGCGAAATTTCCATAGAATATATAAATTAAAAAAAAATAGCTAAATTTTCAATTAAAGAAAATAAATATTTAACAAAAAATAAAATAATCAAAGTTTTAAAGAAGAAAATTAATTTTCAACTGAAAAAGCAATACATTTTCAACAAAATACATTATTTTCCAAAAAAATAGTTGAACTATCAACTAAAGAAAATTAAGTTTTAACAAAAAATGGAATAGTTAAATTTTTAAAAAGCAATGGATGTTCAACAAAAAAATTAAATTTTCAACTTTAGAGTTGCATATTCAACTAAAAAAGCTAAATTTTTGAACCAAAAATAGTTGTTCATAAACAAATAGTTCAATTTTGAACTAAACAAGATTAATTTTTACCAAAAGTGGTATAGTGAGATTTTCAGTTAAAAAATTAATTTTAAACCAGGAGAACAATGAATTTTGAGTGAAAATATTATATTTTCAACTACTGAAATGAGTTTTCTACTAAAATTATGAATCTTAATATAAAAAAAGATTGTTTAAGAATGTAGTTTAACTTTTAATCAAGTATTTGAAATTTTAATAAAAAATATAAATTATAAAAAAAGTAATAGTTGATATATAAACCTTAAAATTATTTAATTTTAAGTGAAAAACTATTGAATTTAAACAAAAAGAGAAATTTCGATCCAAGAAGACGTATTTTCTACCAATAAAGACACATGATCTAGTAAAAAACGGGCATTGACTGAATCAGTAATGTTGAATTATCGAAACTGTGACTTTCATTGTTTATAAAATTTATTTTGGAAGGCATAAACAATAACTTTTACTAATTAAATCATTGATTTAAATGGATATAATCCCTAATTTTTAATAAGATAATCAGTTATTTATGGTTAGTTTTAATCATTCATTGAAATGTAGGAATTAAATAATGAATTTAAATTTGTACGAGTAAATAATTTTACTATTTTATCATATTAGAAAAATCAATCAGCTCTTTTGACTGAAAATCAGTAACTGATTTATTGACTGATTAATCTGATAAAAATGAATTATATTTAATATTAATTACCTTAATTGTTTATATTTAAAAATAAGAATATGTTTATTATAAAAAAACATGATCGTAGATAGGTTTTCGAACCATTTTTTCGGCACCTTGGATGGCTGCTTTCAGGTTGAGAAAAAACTGTCTGCATTTCACGGTACAATTTTAAATCAGCATTATTGGTCAATATTTTTTATAATATTAGAATTGTAGAAATTATTTATGATGAAAATTGTGTGATGATTTTATTGATGAATCATTATATGATCACTCAAATAATTGCAATAAATATTAGTTGAAAATCTAAAACTGTAGATAGGGGTTTCCGGAAAGTTGGTTTTTCTTTTTCTTAAAGGGGAAACAACTTTTGTAATCCGCTGAATTACTCTGTTATTCTTGATGGCAAGGAGATACTACAGTTAAGGAAAATTTGTAAGGCTTGGAAGAGTTACACAACGGATTTTACACTTTGGGATTATTTTTGAGTCTGTGAGAGCTCGCAAGGAGATTTTACACTCAGGGATAATTTTTAGGAGTAGAATGAGCTAAACAAGGGATACAACACTTAGGGGAAATTTTTGGAACTGTGAAGAGCAGTGCAAGAGGATTTTGCACTTAGGGGTGATTTTTGGGGCTACGGTGATTTAAACCAGGAGATATTACACTTGAGGGATGATTTTTGGGGCTAGTGAGGGCTGGAGAAGAGAATTTCACAATTAGGGGTGATTTTTCGAGCTAGTATTAATTAAACAAGAGGATGTAATTTTTGAGGTTTGGAAGAGGTTGAGAAGAAGATTTTACACATAGGGGTGGTTTTTAAGGCTAGAGAGTTGAACTAGTGGTGATTACGCTAGGGCGGATTTGGGCGCTGAAGAGAGTTGATCAAGGGGATTTTATCCTTAGGGGTGATTTTTGGGGCTATCGTCCAATGCACAAGTGAATATTACACTTAATGCTGATTTTTGAGGCTAGGAAGAGCTGGACAAGGGGATATTATACTTATGGGTGCTTTTTAGGGCTGCTGTAAAATGGACAAGAGGATTTATATTTACTTTTAGGTGTGATTCTTACAGTTGGACAGAGCGGGCTTGGGGATTTTACACTGTGGGGTTATTTTTGGGGTAAGTGTGAGCTGAAGAAGAGGATATTACACTTAGGGGTGTTTTTTGTTGTAGACAAGGCTCTAAAAGGAGATTTTTCAGTGAGCTGAGTAAGGTGTGATTTTTGGTTTGGGCGAGGCTCGAAAAGGAGATTTTACATTCAGGGTTGATTTTTGGGGCTAGCGTGAACTGGGCAAGTGAATGTTACACTTATAATAAATTTTGGTTTTGGCAAGGCTCGAAAAAGCACTTTTCACTTAGGGAGAGCTAAGCAAGGAAATTTCATATTTCGGGGTCATTTGTATGCATGTGAAGAGCTCAAAAAGGTGCCCCTAAAATCATTTCCAAGCATAAAAGTCACCTTGTCGAACTCTTTTAATCCCTAAAAATCTTCCCTAAGTGTAAAATCGCCTTTTTCAGCTCCTTTTAGCGCGCGAATCACCCCTTAGTTTAAATTTTCCAGTCCAGCTCTCCCCAGCCCCAAAACTCGCTCTCAAGTGTAGATAATTTTCAACTGAGATAGATTTCAATATATTTTAATAACTTGAAGGGATTTCAAGGGGTTTTAAAAGATTCAAAACATTGTTAAAAATATTTCAAGGGATTTTAAAGTGCTTTAAAAGTCTGTGTAATCCTTTTGTAATCCTAGATAATTCACTTAAATCCATGAATTAAATCAGAGAATCCGGATAATTTAAAGTATTCCATATGTAATCCTAGGTCATCTAATTGTAGTCCCAGGTGATACTTTCGTAGCCCTTAGTAATTCAGTTGTATTCTGGAGTAACCAATTTGTAAAAAATAACGTTAAAATGAACGAAATGAAAAAAAAATCTGAAATTAGCCTATCGGAATTAGTTCAGCTAAGCAAAAAAATAGGTATTATACAAAACATATCCAAAATTTTTTTTTTAGGGTAATACAAGTTTTTTCAGTGAGGTAAGTGCCGCCGGAAAATATATTTATAACTAGGGGTGGTTTTAAATATCTTTTCCAGTGGCAATTACCCCCTTGAAAATTTTTTTTCTATGACAAGGTAAATTAAACCTATTTTTAACTTTAAAACAAAGTGTATACAGGCTGTCATTTTGACGATTCGGTGATTTTGCTACACTAGGGGTGGTTTTTAATATTTTTCCAGTGGAACTTACACCCCTGAAAAAAACTTACTCTATGACAAGGGAAATGAAAAGTATTTTTAACTTGTAAGAAAGGTTTATAAAAGCTATCATTTTGATAATTTGGTGATTTTGCTACCCTAGGGGTGGTTTTAAATATCTTATCCGGCGTCACGTACCCCACTAAAACAACTTGTTCTATGACAAGGTAAGTTAAAACTATTTTTAACTTTAAAAAAAGTGTATACAGGCTGTCATTTGATGATTCGGTGATTTTGCTACACTAGGGGTGGTTTTAAATACTTTTCCGGCTGCACTTACCCCCATGAAAAAACTTGTTTTATGACCAGAGAAATGAAAAGTATTTTTAGCTTTTAAGAAAAGTTTATAAAAACCATCCTTTTGACGATTTGGTGATTTTGCTACACTAGGGTTGGTTTTAAATATCTTCCGGCGGCACCTACCCCACTTAAAAAACTTGCTCGATGACAAGGTAAATTAAAAGTATTATTAACTTCAAAAAAGTGTATGAAGGCTGTCATTTTGACGATTTTGTGATTTCAAAAGACTAGGGGTCGTTTTAAATATCTTTTCC
>JAAAKG020210107.1:0-22659 GCA_010014905.2 Druon quercuslanigerum | reverse complement strand
AAAATAGCCCAAAATTCAGACATAAACGGAATATCGAAATTCGATTGTGGAGGTGCTAGCAGAACGGACCTGCTTTAACTGATTCTGCGGATTTTACAGGTTTCCCAGGGTTTCAAATAGTTAATAATGTTCTACGAGACTATGAAGCATATTATAGATTTAAAGAAGTTTTACCAAATTTTTTCTAATTTTGTGAGACTATTGTTAAATGAATGAGATTTAATTAATATTTTAGATATCTAGGTAATTAAAGGGATTTGAAAATGATGAATCTGTTCAAAAATACAAAGGAATTTAAACAGATTAAATTTTTTTTAAAGACTTTAAGAGATTCTCTTAGGATTTCAGCAAATATTGTCGGTTTTCACAAAGCTATCCACAATGTAAGTTACTTTTAAATTCTCTCAAGGGATTACAGCGTACTGCTGAAGAACATTATGGAGTGAATTAAATAAAAAAATTCAAGGGATTTCTGGGATCACAGATCATTTCTAGAGAAGCTTAGTTTAATTATTATAAATATTATTATAATTATTAGATTATTATAATTAGTTTACAATATTTTAAGGAAATGCTAAAAAATTTTACGGATTACAATGAGTTTTTAAAGCAATGCTACTATTATTTATGCTACTGTTGGTACATAATAAAATATAATTAATCACGTGATTTAATCTACTCATAAATAAATCAAGAGATCACAAAAACAATATTTCAAAATTCAATAATCGTTTGCTTATCGTTTTCTTCGCAATTATACAAGCTAATAAATATTTTTTTAAAGTCTCTCAGACAAGAATAAAAAAATAATTTTTTTAATAAATGTCAGACTTTACAAATAACAAAGCTCAAACCTCCTAAATTTTAATAAAAATTTCGAAACTGAAAGAGGCGTTTTTATTTAATGTTCCATTATATCGTTGAAAACATTTGATTGCTACGTATGAAGTTGTAAATATGGTTATGAAATCACCCCTTATAAAAATCATGCGATGTGAAAATAAATTTCTACACGCAAATAAGATAGCAAATCGTGTAAACTGCAAAAACGTATTGCAAAATATTCTATCCTTTTTCTTCAATCATTCTAATCTAATTAGAAACAATGAAGGTCTTTGGTAAACTGGTCTTTGCACTGACGGTTTTTGTTAGTTCTATTGGTAACTATATAATATCATTGTATGTGTAGAATTTTAGACTAAGTTATTTTTAATTAAAGTCTTATTGCAGTGTACATTTATTTGTAAGTGAACATTTTTAAAATTAAAAACTGTTTTCTCCTGATGTAGGGCATTATTCCTAAACTGTCCCAACTTAAAAGTCATGTCTTTCGCTTCCTCGTATACCCACCAATTTATAGACTTTTACTCCCCTCTCTCCTCGAACTACAGGGGGTAAAACTTGCATCCACTAGATAATGCGGGTATTTTCAAATAGTACTAACTTCCTTTCTGCAAATGAAAATTTAATTTTCTATGATTGTTTCCTTAATTGTTTTTCATGCTTTTCCATTCTGTTAAATCTATTGTTTTTAATTTTAGTATTTTTATAAACAAATTTCTATTTAAAATGTTAATTTAAAATCTTATGCTCATCTGGCATTCTTTGTTTCTTAAAAGTATTTTTAAACGAAAGCTTGACTTTTTTCCGATAAAAATGTTTTTTGGCTTCCTCGCGCTCTAGGACAGGTAGGCCAGCCCTAACGGGGAGTTAATTGTATGCATGACTCTCCAGCGAAGCTGCACTAAATTCATCATAATTTATTTAGTTTGACTTTTTTCGCGCATTGTTTGCTTCTCTGAACTTGAGGCTTTTTGACTGTCTGCGGAAACAGATCATTTCCTGTTGGAAATGAAGTTTTTTTCAGTTGCAATTGTCCGTTCTTGTTTGGAAAAAATGCCTGGTATTTTAGTTTTCCGGGAATTGCAATTGCTTTAGTGAATCTGGTTTCTAGTTTTTTGCTCATCTCTATGTGATTTTCATTCGAACTGAAAAGAATTACTGTGCTGAACGGCGCAAGTTAGCTTTTGCTGCAAGTCTTTTCAAATTTCCAGCAATCTCGTCACCTGGAACTTTTCCGTGTGCAGTTGCCTGGAAATGTGTTTCCGTAGAAATTCCAATATCTTTTTTGTGATTTTTAAGATTTATGAAGGAATATTTATTTTTAAAATGCAGTGTAGCTCTGTCTGCACAGCCTTAAACAATCTGAGATGATTGCCGTGCTAAAATGCTTTAGTTTGCTTTCATCTTTGTAATAAAAAACTACCGTAAATATAGTTGCTTGATTATTATTCCAATGGACAGATTGGGCAGCATTTTCAATGATGAAAGCATAATTTTCAGTAAAGTCAAGAAATATTAAGTACTTTCCTTCTTTTAGTATAACTTTAAGGTGTTTCAGAGAAAAACCTTGTTTTTTCGAATGAAATGCGTGCGGTTTCAGGTTTCTGAGTTTAGTGCAGAGTGATATACGAAAGCATCAGCGTCTGCTATTTCGGTCTTAAAAGTGTTTCTATCAGTTTTCTGACAAACTTGATATGCCACTGTGTCGAAACTATCCACGTCCAATAGATCGGTCAGGTACTTTTTAAAATTTTCAATGTCAGGACAAGATTCGCATTCTTTAAAGTGTCAAGTGTCACTAGGTCCAATGCACATGATTTATTCAAGGCATTCATGCTAATATGACAATTATCTGTCTGTTCTCTTAGTTGTGTGTTTAATATCAATCATATTCAACATTACCTTCACGTTTTTATGATAAACGCAGACACAAACATTGTGGGTTCCACTTGCTCCAGCTAACACACAGTGCTTTTGTCTTAGTTGTGCGAATTTCGAAAATCCAATCTTTACATTTTCATGTAGGGCTACAAATCTGGCACATAATTCCTAAAAATTGCACATAGTCACTCTCTTATGTACTTGCTTACGAGTATTGTCTAGTTTTTTGACAGATATGAAATCTTTCTAAACTGCTATCTGTTGAATATTCTTGTCATCTTCTGCCAATTTTTGTCCCTGCTTGGCTTCTGGAAGAGTCTTTCGCTTTTCTGGCTTTATGTAGTGCGCTTCAGCTCTAATTTTTCTTTTATTTGATTCAGGATTTCGAGAGCTGCTAAGTAATTTTCATCATGGCATTCTTTTTTTTCATTACTCATTGGCAAGCAAAAATCTGTGTTTTCGCTAACCTCTTTATCTACATTAATATTAGGCTCTTCTATAACACTGGATGACTGTAAATTGTAAGTTCTACATTCTTTTCTACAAGCACCACAAATTTTACTGCCTTTCGGCAAATCAGGAAATACTATTTACTGATTTGGCGTTAGAAGCCTCAGATAAATTTTTCTTACATGTTTCTCCTTACGGAAAGGATTTGCATATCTGCTTAGAAAACTTTTCATCGAAGACATGGTCAACGCTAGATGACCATAAAAGGTATTTAGGGATCTTGCTTTGCTTAGAAAGCTGCGATTCGCAAAAAGGCTTCAAAAAGAACTTATAACCTGAACTAATTGAATAAGAACCACAGAAAAGAAGAATAAACAATTTTTAATTGTATAAAACTAAGAAACAAAAACGAAACGATAAAAATCACAGACAACATACACAGAAAAATTCTAAACACTACAGGTTGGCTGCTGTTACCGTTCAGAAGTTTAAATTCAGAGTAGAGTAACACAGTGCAACGTTTTGCTTGAGGCCAAGAAACAAATGACAACCTATGTGATTGCCTTTTGTATCTTGGTACAACCTGAGAAACAAATGACACTCTATGTACGTGAGTCTCTTTTGTTTTTCGGCTATACACGAGACCAAGTTTAATCTAGCCAAAGCATACACTAAGCTGCAGCAGATGTGACCAAATTTACTGGTTCATACCCTATCTATCGCATCAGGTTCAAGGGCGTTCGAAGGTCAAATGGAAAAAAGCTGATAAAGAAATCCAGATAAGTTTATATATAGGTTTTTGTGGTTTCTAAAACCAAATTCAAGATTTGTTTAACAGCTTGATGTCAATTAGAGGTCATTTTAGGGTCAAATCAATTTTGCCACAATTCTTATATCTTCATTTTGAACCTTTAGGATAATTAAATACTAACCTTACAATGACCTCTGTCGTACATGATAAGCTTGAACGAATCCCTTATTTGACTTCAGAAAACTCAAAGAACAATAAATACACCTGCTGGCATAGACTGCGTAGCCTTTTCTCAGACTAGCCTTCAGAAAACCCACAACTTTCAAATCACATCTAGCGGACCCTAAGATGTTATACAGACCTCTTTTCTAAGACGAGTGACTATAAAGTCCGAATCTACTGGTTAAAATTTAAAACAAAGCAATTTTGTCAGCTTAGTCTTGATATGTTCTTGAGATAACCTTCAAAAGACCTCTAGATGATATTAACCCTTTAAATCACACATTTTTCCTCGCAGTCTAATTCTTCGGAACCGATTATATAACGGTTTTTGAGGTCGCTGATTTAAAAATGGGGTCAGATTTAAGGAATTTTTAAAATTCAAAATGTATCTAATACGGTGGACTGAAATTATGAAAAATATAAGAATCACTTAAAAATGTTTATTAAGGGGGTTTCAAGGACGCTGAATATGATTCTGTTATTAAAACAACGAAATGCAAAATAGCGAATCCAATATGGATCCGATGACCTTGAATCCGCCATCCTGGAATATAAATGTTGAAATATTTTTGACCTTATATCAATGATCAGCGCCATGGAACACTAACAAAAGTAGTATTCCAGCAGATTTTTTAGGGATAAAATGATCCGCTATCTTGAATCCGCGATCTTGGAATATGAAATTTGAAATTTCGACCTCGGATTCCTGGTCAGCGACAGTGAAACCCCCCAGACAGAGATCCTATGAAAGAAATTCCGTCTCAGTTCGTGGAAAATGATTTTTTGTTGTTGAAAAATCAGTATATCTTAAACTTTTTTTATTTACAATATCCCAAAAAATCACTTTTCATTTATCAACGTATATCCTTTTATCATATCCTTTTACCATGTTTTGAACTAAAAAATAGAAAAACACCGGCAATATTCTTTCGAGTCGAAAAAAACAGCAAGCCTAAAAAAACTATATATACCGTGATTAAAACTCATTTGGCAGCATTTTTTGCAGTTTTACCCTGAAGTAATATCGAGTTGATTTTCAAATAACCTCTAATTGGCATCAAGTTGTTAAACAAACGCCGAATTCAGATATCGAAATCCCAAAACCCTATATATAAATATATATTCTGCATTTTACCAGCTGTTTTTAATTTTCCCTTCAACTGACCTCAGATTCGGAATCATCAACCCCAAAAACCCTAGAATATCCTAGTGAAGAATGCTGATGAAGCATAGACATTTTGTAATTAAATACCCTTCACACGAATAAATAGTAAAACCAGTCCCTCGAATATAATAAATGGGGTAAGGGAGTAAAAGGGCATATAATAATCAATAAATAAAGAAGTTTTTAATAGGGAGTTATTAGTGTATTTTGTTAAGCAAATGCAAGCTTGATAGCGTCAAGCCTCTCCAAAAATACTGTTAGCAACTTATGGTATTTTCAGTAGTTTAGACAGTGGTGGATGAAACTATTAGGGGTTAGGGTAGTTTGTTTAGGGCGGAATCTTCTTTTTATTATTATCAAAGGCTAAGAATAATATGGTTAAATTTTTTGACCCCAAAATAAATTAGGCTAAAAACCGCTTAAATCGACCCTCCTTTCATTACATCTCTAGTTTTTACCAGTTACGATAAGAAATTCTTAAAGGCTACTCCATACTAGTCCAGAATTAAACTTTTTAGATGTAAGAACTTTAAATGTTGTTTGACTGTCAGAACAAATTTAAATGTGTTGACTTTCATATTCCACTTGCAATTTTCTTTTAGGAAAGCTCTAATTGTTATTATTTCGGCCTGAAAAACTGCAGCAAATGTGTCCAGTTCTGTTTAATTGCAGCATTGTGCTGCTTTCCATAGACTCCAGGTCCTGTCTCTAACCAGTCTTGTAAATCTTCTGTGTAACCAAAAAGAACTTTTGATCTTAATAATTCTTCTCTTTTCCTTTCATCATGCGATTCTTCACTTTTAGGTAAAATGACCATAAAAGATTTCATTAAGAATAATTTCTTCAACATAGCTTCCATTTGTATGGCAAGAATACTATCCAGATCTGGCAACTAAACATTACTAAAGCTGCACCCTACTAATGAGTCTATAGACTTCTGCCATCTGCGGTCAATGTTGTTTTTATAAACACAGTGATCGCCAAAATGACAACACTTTCCAGTCTTTCTAGATTTTTTCACTGATTAGATCAGTTTTTGGTAACCAGATCATTTCTGCATATGCTATAGTTGGCCTTCCTGAAGAATATATGCTCTATGATTTTATCAGACGTCTCAAACATTGCGTCTGAAGGGCAATATTATTGCCACCAAGTCACATGATGAGGTAATCCTATATTACTTCACTTTTTCTGACAATACTTCCTCTATAAGTCCCTTACGGCCTTTTATAAAACATCATAATATCGTTTTCAGGTTGCCTTCTTTGCTGATCCTCAGTTCTGGGATTCCACCAGAGTGCACCCCTGCCTGTTTTCTTAATACAACGAGGACATCTGTTCTAATATGCTTTGTTCGTGCCTTTATTGTAAAATGACGGCAGGAAATTCTAGTAGTTTAATTGAATTGATTCTGCGTGGTATAAAGCTAAAGAAAACTGCTGATAGACTTCCTGTAGCTCTCTATAAGAATCCCAGTCAGTCGCTTAAGGGGCTTCTATAACTTTTATTTGCGGCTCTATCTTCTTTCAAGCAGACATATCGCATCCGGTGAGCAATGACCATACATTCACTCTGCTGTAGTCCATTAGGTTTTTCTACTCCTCAGGTGGTGGGGCGTCCTAAAAGTGAAATGGTAGGTTCGCTTCTGAAATCAGAAAAGTTTGGTGACTTTCTCCTAAATGGTGTTAGATTCTTTTGTCACCAAGTATTTAAATCAAAATTTGGTAATCCAATTAATCAAGTACTATCTCTGACATAAAGTGCTCTCTTAGTTTTTTTACAACACTATGATAAATGACTAATGCACTCTTGCTATCTGAGCCTCTAAGTTTCGCCTTACATATCCAATGTTCTTCTGTTGAGGCAAAAGTGTTTTGTCTCACTATCGAACTTCTCCTTAAGATCCTCCACATAGACCAAAAACAGATGACAAAACAAAAGTGTAAATTTAATTTTTTGCAGGGTCCCTATGATGATCATCTGAAACGCACATTTATGCCTACAGTCGATCTTCTTAAGTATTTTGACCATTCCTAACTGTTATTGAACTACTATCCTCTTTCCTCTTTCCTTTTTATTACCACTTTTAGTTACATGAATTAACTAGGAAACCAGGCTAGCAGCTTTACTGACTTTGGGAGGTCTTCGCTGTCCATGTTTTTGCTCAAGTTCCCGCCCAAACTTGTGACACATTAACAGTTTTGATGGGCTAAGTTCGAGACACTTTATCTAAACTGATGACGATGAAAACATCCTTTTTGAAGCTGCAATCTTTAAATATTAGGACAACTTCTCCAGGTTGCACATTGTCAGTTTTATTCTCTAATGCTGAACCTGGCCATGAAAGTTTTTTAGATCTCTTATCTTGCAGCATTATTTTCTGCTCCCAGATATCATTTAATAAACTGCTATTAGAATAAGGGCTCTTAAAAGACCTCTTTTAGCATGTTATTGCCTCGCATCGATTTATCAATTAGCGTTTCAACTCCCCTCATCAGCATCGGCCGTAGGTCTAAGTAAGTCGCTACCTACCGCTTTGCCAGAGTTACTCCCAGATGGTTCCCCACTTAGAAATACATAAGTATGCTCTAGGCCTCCTTCGTTAATTTTCATCTTCTAAGACACAAATTCTTTTTGCAGGGGAGTCTTTTCTGAATCCCACTGGATGTTTTGTTTATGATTTTGGAAAGGACTTAGTTTGTTTCCATAAGTAGCTAGGTCAATATTTCTAGACCATATTTAGCAGAAACCCTTGGTACTGGAGCTCTATCCCCAAATCGTCAATGCGCCTGGAGGCCTTGTCAAAGGTCCCAGTCAGAAAGTTAATCTGATGGACAGAATGAATCATTTCATAATGATTCCGTAATTAAAAAGAAGGAAACATACATGTTGGGATCCATTATACATTTTTGCATACTTCTGCTTAAAATATCACAGTGCGGAAAAAAATTAAGAGAAGAATGTACATGATTTTTTAATCAGCTGAATATTATCTAAGAATAAATTCGTTGCAAAATGTCTCAAGAGAGTTGAAGGCATGAAACAATCGTTTCAGTATGAATTGTCGATGCCAAAATAGTAAAAAAGGGGGAGTTTATTCGTCATAGTCGACCACAGATGTCTTCCTTATTTCAGCACATTTTATGGATTTTGTGAGAAAAAAACAACTTTCCAGACAGTTTTAAAAGATTAGATTTTAACTAGAAACAAGGTCCCTTTTTCACAGCCTTCCTTTGCTTGACAAGTATACTATATAATCACAAGATTTATTTTCATCAAATGTTTGTTTCAATATTTCAGTTTGTTCCAGAATACAGCAGGCCATATATATGCCTTTCAGGACATTTATTGCTTTACCATCAGAGATTCCTGATGTTCGCATCTTGCGCACAACTCGTCACGTGGGAGTTTTAAAGCTGGCAGCAAGAGGTAATTGGATTATTGGATGGGTCTACAAAAATCATATTCTTCCAATATATAATGAAAGAAGCAGAATAATTTGTAAAAACATTCACACCGGTTCGACCCCAACCTTTAAGGATTATGATCCATTTATTAAGGAGTTAGGTGTATACGGACTTTTACCAGCAGGCACACCACACACACTTCAGTTCCTGCGCCCAGAATACCATGTGAAGAAAATCGAAAACCCAGTAACTAACCGATGCCATTAACTTTAAATGAAATATATAAATAAAGGAAATACAATTTTAATAAAATAAGTAAAAACTATCACTAATTTAATTGCAATCGGACCAGTACAAATAACTGAAAATGGGTTTTTAATTAAAGCCAGTAAGGATTTTCACTGATTAAAATTTACAGAGTAGGCTTCCGTTCGCAAATCTCGCTTGGTGAAGATTTTCACTGCATTCAACTACTTTCGAGTTGAAGGTGTTGACTTCGAGGATGGTTGTGTATATTCCAAGATTTCAAATGTCTACAAACAAGCAAAGTCGTTTGTCGATAACGAGCTACGCTCGGAGAAGTTTTTCTGCAGTGTCCTTCTCCCTTGGACAAAAATTCAAGCGGATGCGAGCGCTTTTATTAAAAATCCGGCTGCAAAGATAGGGTATATTTACTGGTAAGGGTAGGTTTTATATATCTATTATAGATATGAAAAATGGTCTAATGGTCTAATGGTCCAAATGGTCAATTATTTGCTTCGGTTTTATATAAGTCCACAGATTTACAAATCTCCCTCCACACTTTAAAATTTAGGCATTATGACAATCTACTGTATAATAGATTTTGAAATTGCGTTACACCTTTGTGGTTTAAAAAGATATTGAAAAAAGATAAGCGAGCGGTCTACTCCGGAAGTGTTTCTTAGAAACCGAAAGAGTGCACAATAAATCCCAGAGATATTATTTATCCAAAGTTTGATAAAAAAACTGCCAACTATGCGAAATTACAATTACTCGATAGCAGATAATTTTGATGACAAAGCGAATAAAAATTATCTTTTGTCAAATAATTTAAATTATCGATTGTTTGAAACGCTTTTATCCAACTTCAGATAAAGAATATTCATGGATTCTATGTATGATCAGCCGCTTTCTACACACTATATTTGGTTTAATTCAAAAGCTTGTAAGGTTCTCAAAAGGAATATAACGATTTTTTGGATTTTAAGATCGCGGAACCCTTAAAAAAATAGCGGCTAATATGACGGTCGCGAAATTTAGGCGCTTTCGCAATTTAAAAAATTACGATTTAGTAATGTTTGCAGTAATATGTTTGCTACAGTCAAATGTAGCAAAATATTTAAAGTATACCGGGTACGCAACCAACATTAACAAAAATAATTTTAGAAAGCTAAAATTTTTACGTATATTTAGTGATAAGTTCTGGTTTAAAATAATACAAAAAAGAAAAGTTCAGATCGCGATTAGTGGATATGAGAGCAGTAGCAGTTAACAAACCCGTACTGATAATCTATTACAATAAGTTTAAATTAAAGTCATGTCTATTTAATTCCTTAGTTGGGGTGGCATTTAAAAATAGACGTCTTGCATATATTTTTTCTTTGTTCCCCACTTTATGCAAATTGCCTTCTTGGGGTAATGCCCTTCGTTTAAAATCTTATTTGCCATTTTGAGAACTTTAGGGTCCACTGATTCTTTAGTTTTGCCTCTAAGATAGTTGACATTGGATTTGAGACCCGTGGATTGGAATCTTCCAATAATTGATGCCGCACTACTGGTAGGGGTCCAAAGAACTGCGGGGAATGAGCTGCTTTGTTCACTGAGGCGTCACAAAATATAGAAAGAACCAGGACAGACACATAACTGAGTGTCAGGTTCGATATTATGCAAGGCGTCAGACAAAGATGCGTAATCCCCTCATAGCTATTTATTATATTGATGGTGAAGTGTATAAGAGTTGCCCAATTCTACGCAGAGGTCGTGGATCACGAGAACATGAGGGTCCGACTGTACGAAAGACCTTATTTTTTGTTAGCCTCCACCTCGTTCTTTTCGTTTCTACGCTCTCCCACTTTTTCTTTTATCATGTGCTTTAACCTCTCCCAAATTCTTTTCGGCTCGTTCACCGTCCTAATACCTAGTTCCATGTCCGACCTGATCTCTGTCTTCTGTAGCTTTCTTACCGTTACTTTCCTCCACACACGAATTTCCTTTTCTATCTGTTTTACTTCAGCTTCGTTTTCCTTCCTTACCGACATCACTACTCTCTCTAATACTCCTAGTTTCTCCTTCGTCTCTTTAATCTTCGTTTCATATTTAGTGCCTGTAATCCTTTGGACCGCCTTCATACCTTCCATCTTCTTTTTGATTTCCTTACTTCTTTTCTTAATCAGTAGGAGAGGAGCAAGAGAGAGAACATAGGAATGGAGTTTAGGTGGGGATATCAAAAATAGACGATGTGGTCATAAAAACGCATGGTTTAGTGAAGACAGAGCAGTTTACAGTGAAAGGGATGGTAGAATCAGATTAATAAGTGTCGACCAGACACAGGGTAAACTGGATTAGGGAGACGATAGAGAAGTATTACGAGTAATCAGGAAAGGTGCGGAAGATAATAAATGGATTCAGGAAACGTAGGTTGAGGATAATCGAGAAGATAGGAAGTAACGAGTAGAGGGCATTTTGAAAAGAATCATTTTTCGGCTTAGATTTAGGGAAAATAAATGAGGGGGTTTGGAAAACAAAGAAGGTAGATGGAGAGGAGCGGGAAGGCGAGGACATACATAAGCAGATAAGGCAGTTGAGACAGTCCATGGCAGCAAAGCTAAACTGGGTAGACTGACGGGGGAAGTGAAGAAAGTATGGAGGAGAAAGGACTTACAAAAAGGTAGAGGGAGGGGTTGATATGGCCTCTATATAAAAAAGGGACTTGAACTGGACACGAAAATTATAGAGGGATCACGCTAATGAATATGGCGTACAAAGTATACCAGAAAAGGGATATTGCCGCAGACACAAGACGGGTTTTAGGGAGGGAAGAAGCACTATCGACAATATTTACGTTTTGCAAAACGTGTTGGGTAGAGAATTAGCTAAAAAGTATGCAAAAGTTTATGCGTTTTTTGTCGATCTTAAAGGCGCGTTTCCTTCGGTGGATAGGGGGAGGTCGTGGGAGGCAATGGAAAAGAGGGGAGTGGAGAGAGGTCTGATCGAGAGGGTAAGGGTGTATATGAGAAGGCGAAAGATAGGTTGAGAGGAGGGCATGGAATCTCGGAGGGTTTCTGGATGGATAAGGGGTTAAGTCAAGGGTGTCCACTTACCCTAACGCTTATTAGTTTAATTAGAAATATGAAAAGCTAGTGGCTGGAGTGGTAGCAGGAGTTATAGAAAGAGGGATTAGGATATGTTTTTTTGCGTATTTAGATGATAGAGTACTACAACTAACAAGAAGTAAAGAGGCCTTCAAGGAGATGATGAAAAGTTTGAGAAAATACCTAGATAAGAATAGGGTCGACTGAATTCGGAAAAGTTTAACGTAATCTTGTTCAGGAAAGGAGGTGGAAAGAATAATCGAGGTGAGTAGAAGTTGGAGTCAAAGACGGTGCAGGGCATGAAAAAGTTCGTGTACCTGGGCTTCCTGCTTCAGAGGAATTTGGGAAAAGATCATCATATAAAAGATAGCGTAAGAAGGGGAAGTGTGGTAATGAGGAAGGTGCGGGGCTGTGAAAGAAGTTGCTCTTAGCTGAATTTCAAAGGAGAATAAAATTTGTTGACTTACTAGTGATGAGTGCCTCATATAATGCAATGGATGTGTGAGTGTGAAAGGAAATCAAAGAGGAAAATAGGATACAGGAGAGGTATGCAAAGTGGAAACTGGGGTTGGCAAGGAATACACCAAATTATATTGTCAAGAGGGAGACAGAAATAACGAGTTTTAGGAAATATAACGGGATGTTGAGCATGTATAAATATGAGGAAAAAATTTTGGAAAAGGGGGGAAATAACCTGGTCAGGGAGCGTTGGTGGTCGAAGCAGAATAGAAAAGGTGGTAGGAAGATGTTGAAGGCCTAAGAATGGATGGATGAAAGTCTAAGAATGTAATCAGATTCAAAGATGCATGAAAGAATGTGAGAAGATTAAAATGTATCCAGCATTATACTTCACAAAATTGTAATACCCTAATATTTTTACGTGTGTAAAAGGAAATCGGAAAATAATTTTGTATAAATTCATGAGTGTAAAAACTAAATAACATATCGCGTAAAACAAAAACAGGTTATATATTATTTATTTATTGTTTCATAGAATGCATATATCTAATAACGTTAATAACTCAAATTATGGATATTCTTTATTACCAGAGATATTTGTCTAATGTCCAATTAAATTTTATAAAATAATATTTTTAATTATCAGACGGACACAATGGGTACATACTCGCCGGATTTAAAACATTGCAGGTTCTTGTATGATATAACAAAAATTTCTGTTCTGCAAATGGCCTCATTAATATATGAGTTTTAAAGATATAAACACAATTTTTCTGACATATATTTTTAAGGCACTATGGTATTTTATAATGATTGCCTCACATTTATACTGTAAGCAGAGAAATTATAAATTATAAAGTTTATGGAATAAATTAGAAAAACGTATTTATACTGTGACCACGGAAGGCTTCAATAAACTTTACCTATCCACAAAAAATGAGGCTTCATGTCAATCTGGTTATTACTTTGGTGTTTTGCTTTAATTATATTGGTAAATATGCAATAATAATATATGTACAATATAATTTTTATTAATTTTTCTGCATCACTTTGGATGCAGTCTTCATCTGATTGCTACTAAATATTTTTTTAGTTTAAAACCCTTTTTCTACTGCAAAAAAAGAGTCAACTCTCTCATTGAAAAATATTTTAAGCTATAGAAAGTTTTTTACAAGAAATTTTGCTTTAAAATAATACAATAAGCATTTATAAATGTTAATTCTTGTGAGAGCAATTACCTACTAGTATGTAGTAATAATATTATTTAAAATACAAAACGTAAAATAACATGATAACAAATATAAATTATAATGCTGCTTTTTATTATCGTTTAAAATGATTGATTCCGTAAGTTTGCTTTAAATGATGTTATATTTTTATGCTATTAAACAAATATATTTAGAAATATGTTTTCTATCTTAAGGAAAAAATTTGCGGTTTTCAATAACGACCTTAAGCTCATGTTTACGACCTACAAAAAAATTAAGTAACTCTGGAAACTTTTGTATTTTATTTATTTTGTGAAACATAAATTTAAAGAAAGTATAAGGCGATTGGCTTTCAATAGGGTAAATAAGATCCCCTTTTGGACACCCCTACTTCATATGAAAATTGTATTAGGAAACTAGAACATCTATTTACATGAAACTCTTCGCCAAAACTTTTTAGATTGCCACAGTTTACAGGAGGCCATACACAAACCTTTTTGGAAACTTGATGTTTTCCCAGCAGAGATTCCTGATGTTCGCATTATGAGCACACATCGACATATGGGTTGTTTAACGGTTGTAGCAAGAGGCCACTGGATTATTGGTTGGAACGACAAAGATAATATTCTCCCAATTTATAATGAACGAAGACAAATAATCTGCAAAAATATACACACAGGTGCGACACCAACATTTAATCAAAATGATCCATTTATTGTAACATTAGGTGTCTACGGTCTTCTACCACCAGGCACACCATATGGTACTGAAATTGTGCTGCCAAGAGTCCCCATAAACCAAAGCGCGCAGCCAGGCATTTATGGAAATTTTTAACATAAATTATGATAAAAAAAGCATAGAATTCAAATATAATTTTACTTGCACATACTATATATAGCTACGCGATCATTCTCGGTCGAGCGAAAAATGTTGACTCCAAGGATGGATGTTGGTATTCGATGATATCGAATTTCTACATTTTAAGTAGACTATCGGTAACAGGCAGTTTTCGGAACAATTTTGTTGTTGTAGTTTTCCTCTGCCTTAACCAAAATTCAAAGCAAGTAAGAGTGCGAAATGAAAAATAAATAGTCAAAAAGTGTGTGTCGATGTAATAAGAAAGTCTTATGGTCAATTACCTACCTTCCAGATTTTTATTGCACTTCTGATAAGAAATTATATTTTGAAATATACAAGTAAATCTAATAAATATAACATAAAGTACCCAGTTTATACTAAATTAAGGGATTTGGCAATATTAGGAAATCTTCTTAAATAGAAAAATTCATTAACGTGAAAAATAAATCATATTTTTGGATGCCCTCATATTTTGAGTTTAATATTCAACTTCTATCTTAGCTGAATGTTTATTTATTTAAAAAATATTCAAACAGTGAATGTACAACAAAATTTAGTAGAAAATCTCTTGTCAAATACTGTGTATCCTCACAATGATAAATGCAAATCTCTGACTTAATACTCTTTCTGGCGATGATTTGTTCGATATCGAAGTAGTCAGTACCAAGTAATCAATATGCCAATAGAATGTTTAAATAAATCGGAAAATTTTATTTTATTAATTATTTTATAAATACAAATCATTTTAAATTTAAAACAACAACCTATGAAGTAAAATTCTTTGCCTTTGTCTGCAATTACGAAAACTTCTTTCACGCTTTCTTCCGTCAGGACATAAGAATTTTAAGATTTTTTTTCTACAGTTAGGTGTCTCGTGAAGTATTTTTTTATCAATAAATTTAAAAATAAATGCGTTAATATAAATTACTAGGCTTATCAATGTTAATACTTACTAAAAGTTTTTGTTTAACATTTTTTATGCTCTAATTTTTATTAGCGCTTCATAATTATTTATCGTACAATGACGATAATATTATAATTTACCCTAAACAAAAAGACTTAAGGTGATATTTTCCTGCATGTCTCAGAAAGCTTTCGCAGTTTTTATAAATAGGTTTTTAAATCTATCCTTTTAATCTGTCGAAGAATAAGTATTTCTTGATTAACTTTAATCCCTATATTGACCTAAGCACTTTTTTACCCATTTCCGAAACTTATATATTTCATTTATTTATGCAAATAGAAACTTTGTAGAAAGTATTATGTGTAGGGGGCAAAGAGGCAAACAATATTCCCCCAATTTACGCTTCTCCTTTTTTACCATATCTATACGAAGTAACTGAAAGATTTATTTTCTTTTAAAACTTTTGCTCCATCCTTTAGTCTTTTTAAGTATGACATATTTTTATAAAGTTATATGGTAAATTATATCAATATTCTCAACTCTCTGCGAAGGAGATAGTTGACAAAAGCACTTTTTGTGAACAAAATAAGTCGGCGCAGAAAATTTACTTCGACTAAACATAAAATCCTTGTTGAAAAGCATAATAATAAATTTAGGGAAGAATAAAATATTTTACAATATCTTTTCAATGACCCTGCGCTGTCCTTTTTTCAAAAAAACCTTCTTGTCATATTTGTTTAACTGACGAAAACTTAAATTAGTTGAATCATATTTATAAAAGAGTTCACAAAAACATTTTGTCATGATACACCTTAATTTTTGGTGGATTAAGTTTGATCATATTTTGTGCTTCGTTTTGATGTAGCGTCTGCTTCAGATCCGGATACTGGTTACCCTAAACTTGCGAAGATCAGTCGCTCCGAGAAATAAATGCTATATTTACGTAAATTGCGCAAGCGCGGAACCGAGCCTCAAACGCCGCCTGTGAAGAACGGCTCAACTATATTGCTGGTTAAACGGTTAAGCTTCTTCCAAGTAATAGTTCTTCCGAATCAGTGGAGCCGTTATACTAAACAGAAGTAGCGCTGTTCACTGTGCGATTGTGGCGTGAATTGTACGTGTTGGGCGAGTGGCTCTACAAAACTTATTTCCGTGTAGTGAATAATACTTTCACCGAATGCTAGTAAAGAGAGAATGAAAGAGTGTGTGAGAAAATGGATCAAAAAAGAAATAGAGGAGGGGTATAACAGGAGAAAAAATAACATGCAAAGATGCTGGAAAGGAAAACACAAAAGGAAGAGAAGGAATATAATGCATAAGTAGAATAAGCAATCAAAGAAGGTAGGGTGCGGGATGTAATGAATAGTGTAGAGGAGAAATGGAAGAAGACAACGAAATAACAAGAGAAGAAGTAAATGATGCAACAAATAGGCAAAAAGAATTAAGGTGACAGGGGAAAATGGAACGGACAACAAAGCGATAAAGAATGGAGCAGAAGGAGTCAGGGATGGGAAGTCGAAGATCTGGAACAAGTTTCGAAAAGCAGCAGGTTGGCCGGAAGAGTGGCTGATAGGACTGGTGGTACAGCTTGTCACGAAAGGGGAAGAAAAGAAGCTAGAGGAATATAGATAGATCACTCGCATGTCAGTCGGCTATTAAATATATACAGGAATTTTAAGAAAAAGGTTGGAGAGTCAGGTAGAATAGAAAAAAAGTATCCCAAACAATCAGGCGGGATTCAGAAAAGGGATAGGAACTATAGACAACATCTAAGTACTTAACTACTTAGTTAATAGAAGTTTTGTTAGAAGGAATGGGAAACTAGTCGCTTTGTTCCTAATTTTTAAAGAAGAATTTGACTCAGTAAACGGAAAAGTTCTATGGCAGGCAATAAAAGAGAGAAGTGTAAAAAAAAAATTTGTGAAAAAAATAAAATAAATTTTCACTGAAACCAGGATGATGGTGAAGATAGGAAAGAAAAAGGAGCAGGTTTTCTGGACAAAAAGAGATCTAAGGCAAGGTTGCTCGTTGAGTCCGCTACTATTTACTATGCTGCTGGCAGACTTAGAGGAGAAGCTAAAGAAAAAAAGGATAGGATAAACGGTTTTGGGTAAAAGGAAACTATACTCTCTAGGATACGCGGACGATGTAGTTCTATTAGCAGATGATGAGAACGGGATGAATCTAATGATGAGAATCTTCTATGAGTATGTGGGAACAAAAGCTTTGATCGTGACCGAACATAAGTCAAAAGTGATGTGCTTTAGAAATAGAAAGAGCAAAATAAATAACGTTTGTAAGATGAACGGACAAAAAGTGAAAATCGTGAAGGAGTTCTGGTACACAGGCTTTCGTTTTGACGCAGAAGGGGGAAAAGAGCTGCAGGTGAGGAAAAGAATTGAATGTGACGGGTGAAGCAAGAGGTATAGGAAAGAGTAGGTTCAAAGATGATTGGAGAATGAGGGTCTGGTTGTTTGGCGCGTTTGTGTGAGTGGTGTTGCGTTATGGAGAGGCGATCTCGGTATGAAAGGAACATAGGAAAGTAGAAAGCATGCATGGGCGATCTCTGAGATGGGTAACGGGGATAAGCTAGAGTTGCCCAGGATACAGGTTAAGGAAAGAATGGTGGCGGAAAAAAATTATTGATAGGGAAATGAAAGGGGCAATGAGTTTTGAAAAGAAGCTAAAAAGGAAAGCAGAATAACACAAGCATGTTTGGGCGAAATTCGAAACAATGAGGCGAGAGAGAAATTGGAAAATTCAAAATTCGAGGAAGAAAGGAGAAAAATGAGAAAGGTTTATAATATACGACAAGCGGTTATGGAATGGTAGGGCATAGAGCTAGAGCTATTAATAAAACAAGGAGAAGAGAGATGGACAAGGGTCATAGATTTGAGATACAATAGATTGTATATGATGGTCGAAAAGTTGGCGGAAGATGTAAGGGAAATCAAAGAGTAGGGCAGAGCCAAACGTGTAGTCCTGAGAAAGAACAGTAAAAAGAAAAAATTTGTTTTCAATTTCGTGTAAAATGCATTTTTATGGTAAGAGGAAAGACAAGCCCTAGAAGACCGCTTATTTTTAGAATTAATATTTCTTTTGCTTATAATATGTAAGACGAAATAGTAGAATATAAGCAGTAGTTAAGTTGGACTAAGGATGGAATTGTAAATATATGTACAGGGGGTGGAGACCCGCAAACCCATAAAAGTCAAGACATTAAATAAATTTATACATACATATCGCATTTGCATAGTTTAAGGAGGTTCATGAGGCCCTCGCGGAGGTAGTTTTAAAACTCAATATCGCTTATTCAAGAACTAACACAAAAATAGCAGAATTCTAGAAATCCTTCCTTTCACTGACTGGAAATCCAGGAGCAAACGATCGTTTTGAAATATTTTTTCATTGGGCGAATACAGACTTGTTTAAAGAACCTCCTCTGTGGAAATCTTATTCTGCGCTTTGAGCGATGTAACAGTCTGAATCGTCGAATCCGTAGGTAAATTATGTTTTAATGGTGCAACAGCAGTTACCTCTGCGTGAATTGGAGACATCAAAGAATCCCAAACTCTCTCTGAAGCATCTAAACTATATTCCAAGAAGCTCCTTTTGAGCTGATTTATTTGCACCCGCCGTAAATAAATATATTTTTACTTAATAATAAACAATAAACCACTTAAATGCACCATCACTCTACCCGGAAACTACAGTGAACCTAGGATTCAGCCATTCCGAGAATCGACGCTACGCCACGGGTATGTGTGTGAAGTAGCTGAGTTGGCTCGTCACAATATCGGCCCCAAAACTGATTCTCAATTCAGGATTCCCCGTATTTAATTTAAATTTTGAGATCAGCATTTCTCGTCGAAACTTTTTCATTTCTCTTAAAATTTCGAATCTCGCCATCAAACTTTGTTTGGTGAAAATTGACGTCGTCATTCGGCGATAAACATTGACAGAGGCGTTTTAGCCTGAAATTCAGAAATCGCTTATTTATTTATTTATTTAGAAAAAAGAAAACCCAACAGTTCTGAAGAATCAATTAAAAGGCTAAAATAAAGATATAAAGTAGCATCTTAATTATAATTTGCCAAACATGATCATACAGGTATTGTTATAAATTTCAGTTTCACGAATTCAGATAGCGACAAAGTGAGTAAATATAGATCTTTGCAGATAGAATACACTACAATAACATTCATATCATTACACATTTTGTAAAGCGGAGAGCGCGTGGATAGTATCTGTGGTATGTAAAAACCCGGAGCTGTTGCTCGCGTTTCGACCCTTTGTTCGTGGAATAGTATCATTTAGCAGATTTCAGGGCAGTCAGTGATATCTCTTATAGTTTGAAATATCGTTCGGATATTCATAAACTTACGTTTATCGTCTAGTGACCATACATGAAATCTACTTCTTAGGGGTACATGATCTGGACCACGGGGAGGATAGGATTTTTCCTCTTTCCACGCTAAGTATTTTAGAATACGTCTTTAACATGCCTCGATGACACTAATGTGTTTTTTCAATTGCAGTGCCCAGACGATCGACGCACATTTCATTCAGGATCTGATTAATGTACAAATAAGAGAAAACAGAGGGTATGATGTTTTAATGTTTTTTTGCATTAATAATCATTCCATCGATGTATGCACTAAAGGTGAGCACACTATCGAACAATATTCCAAGGTCCATAATTGTATCTACTCTTTCGAATTCAATACCTTCGATGTAGTACCAGTAGCGCTGTGCAACGTTTTTGTTAAAAAAAGATAGAACCTTACATTTAGATACGTTAAGGCTCAATTTGTTCAACTTACATCATTTAATGAGGAGATCTAAGTATTTTAGGAAGAAATCACACGATCTTCAGTTGGCTACAGGTAAATAAATTTTTAGATCATCTGCGTAAAATAGATGATAATAATGTAGGAGTTTCGAGATATCGTTTATGATTATCAGAAAAAACAATGGTCCTAATATAGAACCTTCGGCCGGAAACATTTTTGTCAAGGTATGAACCTAAGTCTTACACAAAGCGAAAAAACTCGTCAATTTGTGTCAGAGCAAGATTTTGGAAGGCTTAGAATGCAACATATTGTTACAATATAACTTTTTTTTTATGTTGTGCACCCCACGTTCTGCAAGGCAAGAACAACAAGACAAGAACAGTGTGTGTCTGTGAAAATCTCGCAAAGAAATCAGACAAAAACTTTTAGGAATTTGTTTGGCGTTGCATGAGAAACAATCCAAACTTCTACCCAATTGCTTGTATCATCAACAAAATTAAGAAATTTCAAATTTAACGTTTCAAGGATATTTAGATGCACGTGTATCCATGGCTGGATGGACGTTGCTTACCGACCAACCTAGACTCATTTATTTTCATTCGATGCACAACCACTAAACAAATAGCCTGGAAATATTTTGTATCTCACAAGACAGGGGTAGTTTTCGTAAAGGATAAGCAGAATCATGAGGTAACATAAGGTAACATGAGGTGCGTAATTTAAATTTAATGACATCACAAAATAGAAATTTATATAAGGCAAACTTCTCAAAGTATTCTTTTAGTTCGAAGCGAGATCTTGAGTTCTACTAAAATATCATTTCAGGAAAATCAAAAAAAAATTAAAACTCATAAAATCCTAAAAATGTCTTTATTTTCAATCCAGAAGCTTAGTCCTCACTCTTCACGCTGGCGTAGTGGTTCTGAAATAGATAACATAAGTTTTTTTATTATAAGTTACATTGTACTATTGTATACATTTTTCTATCGATTTTTTACACATGAGAATTAAATTTTGAAGCCTAATAAACAATATTTGTATGAAAAAAATCACTATCATTTTGGTTGCACTAGCCTTCAATTATTCATCACCGTCAGGCCGCACATAATTCATGTAGGCAGAAGAGATAAACCAGCTTTTCAAGATAATTAAAGTATAAACAAAAAAATAAATGTATGCCTTTTTTAAATTCCAAATGTTCTAAATAAAACTAAGCAGAATAAAATTTAATAATTGGTATTTGAAAAGAACAGAAATGGTGGATTTTAAGATTTTAACGAGTATAGTTTTTTTTTTTTTAATTCAGCAGTTTTCTGCCACATAAGTCAGGTTAAACAATCTCGGCTTACAATCCCGGAAAATCTCAAAAGTAGGACAGGTTAAAAATTTTAGTTGTTCTGATTTTTTACAAGCCACACTCCTGAATAAGGTGATTACTAATTTATATACGGACATCGATATTATAATTATGAAAAAATGAATCATCGTCTTAACTAGTCTCAACACGGAAAAACAGTAAACAGTTGTGCTCGGGAAAGGGATTATGTGCCCACATTTCCGGCCTTCATTAGACTGCTTGCTGGATAACGTATTTCTCACGGGATAAGGCGAGGGAGTTTGGGCCCCTTATCTCGAAAAGGACGCAGCACGCGAGTAATCAGTCGAGTATATTGCACCATATTATGCATTCCCGTTATAAGCGGTTCCGGCGGCTTAGACTGGTTACGCTTGGATTCTACTAACTTGCGACGAATCATACATTCAAGCAAACCCTGACACTAAACAGAATGCGAGAGTTTTCTTCAAATATAAATTTAATTACAAAACAGAAACTAGAATTAGGTAATAATTTTTTTTAATATAATGTAAGGTCTAATGGTGAATTTGAAATCTGCTATTAATATTCTAACGCAACTGCAAAAAAAAAATATGTATTTTTCTAAAATTGAAAACAAAACCTAAAATTTATAATAATCGGAGTTTGTTTTTCATTAAGACTTTATTGAGAATATTCGCAGGAAATAAAGTGGAGAATTAGTAGAAGTATTTTTGTTCCAAATATTGAAACAGCAAGTAACAGGTGATAAAATTTTATTTCTCAAGTTCAGTAACACGTGAAAATATTTTATTTTTTTAATTGAGTATATATTAATGTTCTGAATTGAGACCATTACAGCCCCTGATGCCTGGGTAATCCCGTTGCGTCCCCTTCTAAGCCTCAAGCGTGACTCCATAGCCCTTTCCAAAGGAAGAGGACCACTGCCACGCTGTTGGCCGATATTTCAGACTCATTGATGCAGATACTGCCAGTGAGTATTACACGTTTCCCCGCAAGCGCAGGGCAGTGACAGAGGATATGAGTAGATGTCTCACTATCCTCTCCGCA